>PVIY010025544.1:0-10283 GCA_004026745.1 Myrmecophaga tridactyla | reverse complement strand
CTGAAATTGGGAAGGAAATGTTCTACGCTGGCTGTGGTTGCGAGGTCTTGTCTGTTCCCAGCTGAACTCCTAGAGTCAGCAGATGGACTGAAATAAATCAAGCTTACCCATGCTGCGGAGGGGACTGGGAAGCAGTGCAGTCCTTTTGGAGGGCAATTTGGCAATAGTCTAAAAGAAACGCACATATTCTTTGGCTCAGCACTTTCCCTGCCAGGAATTTAGGCAGAGGTGTTAGCTAAAGCGAGCCAAGATGCACACGCAAAATGTTCAACGCTACATTGTTAGTTACCTTTGGAAAGGGAAGCAACCTGGGTGCCCACTGAGAGGCAACTGAGTCAATACATTTTGGATTGGCATTGTGATGAGGCCCTGTGAGGCTGAGCAGAGCGAGGGTGAGCTCTGTGCCACCCTGGAGAAATGACCAAGCTATGCCAGCTGGAAAACACAGTTGTTGCATGATTCAATATAATCTGTAGACGCCCAGAGCACATCTAGAGAGATACGTAAGGCACCCCTGACGGTGACTACCTCTTGGGAGAGACCCTGGGTAGAGGGTAGAAGAGGAGACTTGAAAAAAATTTTTTAACTGGAACATATTTTTGTGATTCAAAAAGCTTACAATTAAAAAATGTCATATAGGTATGACATTTGGATTTTTCTTCCAGTACTTAGGGGCATGAGAGCAAGAGGTGGGGCTTCCAGACACCCCACCCAGCAGTGATTCAGGGCTCTTTCTGACCTTGAACTCTGCAGCCTGGGCTCTGCAAAGGGTCCACTGCCCTCTCAGGAAACAGCCTGTGCCCCTGGGGGTTGGGATGAGCACTCAGTTCTTTCTTTTCTCTGGAGCTGCCTTCGCTCTAGGCACCGAGCCTAGTTTCTGGGTGCTCTGGGCCCACTTGGGGAGGAGGCACGGGGCTTGGACGGGGGTGCCCAGTCCTTCCTTGCATCCCAGCCAAAGGAGCTGGAGTGTGTGCAGCTTGCTGAGGGTCTGGCTGCGGGCCCTGGGAAAAGGGGATCCCTGCCGCTGCATGTCCTTCCCTCCCTGGGCCTCGGTTTACCCTCTGGAGTGGGAACGGGGGCTCACCTCTGCCTGTTTGCCTTTCCAGACATCACGGCCGCGGCCCTGGCCACGGGTGCCTGCCTCGTGGGCATCCTCTGCCTCCCGCTCATCCTGCTCCTCGTCTACAAGCAGAGGCAGGCGGCCTCCAACCACCGTGAGTGCCCTGCCTGCCTGGGGGGTGGAGGGCGGTGGGCTGCTGCAGCCCCCCCAGTGGGCCTGCGGGGATTAGCCAAGGCGAAAGGCAGGCTTGGTTCCTCTCTGTCCTAGCGATGTGAGCTGGTACAGCCCCTGCCAGGAGCCGGGCCAGCAGGCAGGTGAGGAGGGGACCCAGGCACACCGTTTCTGTTGCCTGGTCACCCACCAGCTCTTGTGGCTCCCAAGCAGTCACGATATGGCACTTGACAAATATCTGTTGAGTGGATGAAAAATCATCTGGAGAGGTTTGAATGGATATGTAAAATTGCCCCCTCTCTGCGATCCTCTGAGGACCTGCTTTAATGGGCTTGTTTTGTAATTAGCATAGCAATCATTGAGACAAAAGTGGCCTTGGGAATATCAGAGCTTCCGGGGATCTTAAAGATAGCTAGTTCAACCCTTTTCTTTTACAGGCAAGAAACCTAAGATCAGCAGAGTTAAAATAACTAATGAAATATTACGTTACTTAGTAAGTGGCAGAGCTTACTTAGAGCTTACTCAGTGTTATCAACTCATGCTCTTTCCAGGGAATACCACGCCACCATAACATAAACATTCTCAGCAAGACTGGATGGTCATGCCCACCAACCCCTGACAGATGGGAATATGTCAGGCTTGTTACACACATTCTCTCACTTATTCCTAATTTTAGTTCCAAGAGTTTGGTGCTACTGTTGCCCCCATTTTGTAGGAGAGCAAACTGAGGCACAGAGAGGCGAAGTAATTTATTTGCCTAGGACCTGCAAGGCATGTGGTGGAGCCAGGCTTCAAGCCCCGGGCACAAACACCTTCCACCCACCTCCTCAGGCGACAGTGTCCCGTGCCCTGCCCCTGCCCCCACACCTGTGTTCTCAGAGCAGGAGTCCACACCCTTGGCCTTGCACCCCTGCCCCAGGCTCTGCCCCTCAGCCTGGCTACAGAAAGCGATGGGGGAGGATGGCTCTGCCACCACATGTCATACCTGGTCTCTCTTCCGACCCATGCTTTGGCTGGCCTATAGCAACTCGACATCCCTCCCTGTCCCGAGGCCGTGCCCACCTTCCCCTTACTCTCAGGACACACATATTCCTCCACAAAGCCCACTGCAGCCCACCTGCAGGAAAAGCCCAGGTAAAGGGGCTGGAACAGAGAGAGGAGCCCAGGAGCTCAGCAAGGGGGGAGGCTGACCCAGGGTCACCTCCCCATCGCTATGGAGGTGGGGAAGGTGAGCCGGGAGATGGCACTCAGCAGGCTTGGTGACTTCCAGATAAGAGGTCTTACTGTCTCCCTTACTCCAGACCACATGTCACCAGTGTCCCGGGATCTACAGAGGTCAGGAACTGGGGAAACAAACAACTCCAGGGTGGGGTGTGTGTGTGTGTGTGTGTATGTGTGTGATCCAGCCGTTGTGCCTCACAGCCCTCCCCATGGGTCCCCAGCAGCTGGTCCCAGGCTGGAGGCCCGTCAGGGTTCGGTGGTGGATGGAGCCTCAGAAGAGGCTGCTGGAGGCTGCAGGGATGTGTCCAAGGGATGCCTGGGTCAGCCCTCGGGTCCCTTTTCCTCCTCATACTGCGACAACTTCAGTCTAAGTGCTGGCTCCTGGAAGGGTCCTTGTCCGTCCCAGGAAGGGTAGGGGTCTGAGAGGCTGATGAAGGAGCCCTAAAGAGGGAGCCAGTGGGAACAGAGGTTCTGATGGGAGGCTGGGGCCCTCACCTAGCACATCCTCTGAAACCCTAAATAAGCCAGGCTCCGACGGTGGGCAGCCCCATAAGAGCACCTCATCCCCGGATGGAACATTTGCAGTAACCAAAATTGGTCGATACTTTATCTTCTAATAAAAACACTTCTGAGGCCAAAAAGAAAAGAAGCGGAAGGGCCCTGAGCCTCCAGGAAGGCCACATGCTGGGCAGGCCAATGGATCTGGGCTCCTTTCCAGTTCAGATTGAGACTCAGTCTCTGCAGCTATAAAATGGGACCAACAGTCCTCGCCCCAAAGGGTGGTGGAGCGGACGGGATGAGGCGCGTGGGGCGCCACATGAGTTGGGGAGCCAGAGTTCTCCCCGCAGAGACTGCGAGGCCTTGTGCAACTTCCCCACGTTTGTCCTTTCGTCGTGCTCCTCCTCCACCCTCTGTTTCCCCATAGCAGTCAGAATGCAATAATGCCCCGTAAAATGAGAAGGATCTGTTGGAGAACACGGGGAGCTGCGAGAAAGACGGAAGTTGGGGCCATTGCATCCTAGTTAGTGGCCAGTTTGGGGGGCAGGGAACCCAAGAGTTGGGCAATGGTGCAGCAGCTTGGTTGAGGAGCGGAAAGTGGGTGGTATGACCCCCTAAAGTTCTCCTTGAGAGATGTCACCTCCTGCCCTTCTAAAGTCACTCTATTTGGCAAGGTGGAGGATGGGACAGAGAGAACCAGAAGCCCTCTAATTAGGAACTGACCTTGCAACACTCCCGCACGGTAAATCATGGCTAAACACCAGAACGTGGCCAACGTCCAAACAGGAAACAGCAATTAGGACAGTCAGGAGCCAGGCCTTACACTTAAATCCCAAAGGTTGAACTCTACCTAAATCAAGCCGTCGGAGAAAGCTTTGGTTGCCATTAGTTTCCTGGAGGCAGATATCACACTTGCAAGATGCAGGCTAAGTTTCACTTACTAATGGTCAAAAGCGTTCACTCACGGAGGCCCCGCCTGCTGGGCCTCCTGTGTGAACAGGACTGGAATCCAGGGCTGAGCTGGGCCCTGCCTGGGGAGCAGGGATGCTGTCTAGGGCAGCCTTCCCTTCTGTGACTGACTCCTCCTTTTGTCTGTCTCTAGGGGCCCAGGAGCTGGTGCGGATGGACAGGTAAGGCCCGCAGAGACTGCCCCAAGGAAACTTTGCGCATCTGGCTCCACCCCGACTCCTGGGGGCTCCCACTTCTTGCTTCTCCGGCACCTTTGGCTGTGAAGGGAGTTAATGAGGAAGGAGGGGTGGGGTAGCTTTTGGCCAGGACAGACTAACTTGCCCCCCACCCCCCTTTGCCAGTATGCTTCCCAATCCCGGAAGAGAGGTTCAGAACAGGGACTCTGCCGATCCGGCTTCCTGCCTAGTGCCCTGTCCCAGCTGCTGGAGGCGGGGCGGTGGGGGGGGGGGGGGATATTTCTGTGCAGGAGGGTATCTGTTTACCTGCCCACCACAGCTGGTTAGAGGAACTCCTGCCATCTGCCACTGAGGCCTACACATCTGGCTGGGCTGTTGTTCTCTCTGGCCCCCCACCCAACAGGCTGCGTTCTGACGCTGTTGGACAGGCCATGCACCCACCTTTGGGCCTCAGGGGTCAGCCCAGGCCAGGTGCGGATAGGGGAGGAAGCAGCTGGCTGGGACAGATACTGAAATAGCAGGCAAAGGAAAAAAGAATGTTCATATTGTATGTTGACTGGTTTTATTAATAAGAATTAAAAAAAAAAAAAGAAAAAGGAAAAGAAATGGCATGCAAAGGGGACCAGCAGGGCTGGTGTGGCCACACCTGGAGTTGGGGTTCTCCCGCCAGGGCACGTCAAAAAGAAAACCGCCTGGCTAAGGCAGGCCACAAGGGCAGAGGCTGATGCGGCCCAGAGCGGTCAGCACACATCGGGGGTGAGGGCAGGGGATGTGGGAGTTCCTGCGCTCTGGGCACACAGCGGGCACACAGCCTGGCTCAGGGCACTTGGCCCCAGGACCTACAACACCAGGCCCCTCTGGGTGTTGGAAAGGGATACATTTCAGGACAGGTCAGAAGAAGTAGTTCTGCTAGAACCCAGAGTCGGAGGGTCTTCAGAGGTTGTCCCATTTCCATCAGGGAAGAGAAGGGAACCTCTCACATCAGCTCAAGGTGCGCTTTGGGATGTCCAATCTTAATGCCGTTACTCTGCCGACCACAGGGAAACTTGTCCCCAGACTCCCGAGGCTGGTTTCCTGGAAGAGCCTCTGACCCTGGGCTTCCTGGCTGGGCCCAGGGCTGCTGGTCAGACCACAGGGCAGAGCTGGGGTCAGTTCTGATGGCTGCCCTGACACCCTCGGCTCAGGGCAGTGCCGAGAGCACAGTGGGCTTTTTCTCCCTGGGCCTGGAGCTTCCCTTCCTGCTGGTGGAAGCTGCCGAGGCCTGGGGCTGGGGAGGCAGTTGAGGGAACGGGTGGAGAGAGGGAGTAGGGAGGATGGGGGAGTCAGGGGGGGGCAGAGGCCATGCCCCAGGCAGCACAGATGATCATCGATTCTGATTCTTGGCAGCAACAACACTCATGGAATTGAAAACCCTGGCTTTGAGGCCTCTTCACCCTCTCAGGGGGCGACAGAGGCCAAGCCCAGGACCCCCCTGTCCTACATGGCACAGCGGCTACCCTCCGAGTCTGGACGTCACCTGCTCTCTGAGCCCGGCACGCCCCTGTCTCCTCCAGGTCCCGGAGATGTTTTCTTCCCATCCCTGGGTAAGCACTCCCTCACCCCTACCCCAGCACCATGATCTCAGCTCCCCATGGCCTGGGTGCGTCCTCCCAGGCCATCTGCCTGTGGGGCGTGCCTGCAGGGCGGCCCTCACTCCCTACCCGCCCCAGGGAGATCTTGAGCTTCAGGGTGTGGGGTTGGAGAGGTGCCAGACAGAGGAGCTCCCCATTCACTCTGCTTCTCTTTTCTTTTGCAGACCCAGTCCCTGACTCCCCAAACTTTGAAACCGTCTAGATCAGCTGGGGGCTACCCGGGCAGCCATGGCTGGGCCTGGGGCAGGGCGCACTTGAGCCAGTGGTTTTCTCCCGAGTGCTCTGAGCTCAGAGCCCTGATGCCCAGACCCCTCTGGATGCTACCTGGGAGAAGAAGGGAGAAGGTGCTGGATCACTCAGCCTTCAGCCCAAGGATGTTGAGGTGCTGGAATCCCACCCCAAGGACCTGAAATTCACCAGCCACAGATGCCAAGTGACCTATGTCCAAAGAAGAACCCAGAATTTCCAGCTTTGCAGCAGCCTTTCTCCCCCAGACATGAGCCCTGGGAGCTGGTAGCATAGACGGGGCAAGATGGAAACTGGGCAAACCCCCCACTGTCACCTCTCCCAGGCATGAGACATAGGACAAGTTGTGAAGAGGGGCCTCCCCACTGGTCGACCAGCTCTCCCAGGCTGCTCATCTGTAAGACTCACTCTCTACACTCACAGGGGCCCTGGGGCTGGGCCTACCTGCCCACTGGCCAGTGGAGCCTGCCCCAGCTGCCTTCTATCAATGACCTCTCCGAAGGGGCTGTCAACAGGTTAAACAAATCTGGGGCTCCCACTGTCTGCATTCTGGTTCCCAGCATTCAGTTGCCAGAGGACCCAACACAGGAAGCAGTGCTGGGGCCCTGCGGTCACTGTGAGCCAACCGGCGTCTTGGGCAATCACAGGTCAGGCTGGAGGTTGCACCACCCACTGCAGATTGGGGTGAGTGGGAAAGTGAGTGGAGAGGGGTTCCACCCCCCCCGCCCCCGCCACCCCATCCCCCAGGTCCACTAGTCAGTGTGGTCAACAGAAAGAGGACCACATAAGGTCTTGGCCAAACTGGGACACTTTGAAATGTGAAAAGGGGTGTAATTAAAGGTGACACAGGACCAGCGGTGCAAACGGGATACATAGTGACTCTAGCAATGGATTGTACGAGCTGGGTTCCCATCCCCTCTCTGCTGCCAAAGTGCCTGCGGCTTGGGGAAAGGGCCTTGTGCCCCTTGCTTCTGGTCCCCGAGCCTTCGGTCCTCTCTCCCTTGCAGTCCATGCCAAGGGCTCACCTCACCCTGGTCGGGGGGGAGGGGAACAGCGCGCCATGCGCACAGAAGGGTTGCTCCTGCTGTGGTCTCTGCCCACATCTCCTGCTACCGGGCATGACCTGGATTTGTTTTTATACACGTGTACAAAAAGAGTCCTTTGTGGAACTGAGATTGAAGGATTTAAAGCATGGGTGAGGAGTGGGGCGTCTCTACACACCTTGGGGTGGACAGGGGGAAGGTGGTGTCCGAGAGTGGGAGGGGCGGGTCTGAGTTGGGCAAATCCCCCTCCAGCAGGGAAGGAGGTGAGGACTGCTGAAGGACTAGCTTCTCTCCAGGCATTCGACTCCCAGCAGCCTACACTGGCTCTGCTGAGTTGAACCCGGTGCCAGGACCGCCAGCCAGGGCAAAGGCCCAGCAGGCAGGGGGAGGCCCCCCACTTACCTCCAGGAAAAGTGGGAGCAGTGCTAGGTTCTGGCAGCAGTGAGCCAGCCAGGCCTGCAGCTGGAGCCAGGGGAAAGGATCTGGACGTGCGGTCTTGCTTCCAAGCCCACTCTTGTGCCCAAGGGCACGGGCCGATCTGAGCTTTTTTGCTATGCCTGGGGGAGGGTGGGGCGCTGAGCGTGGGGCCAGGGGCCTTGAGGAGAGGATGAGCACGGGCTTCACGAGGGGACCAAAGTCCTGGCTCCTCCTTGTCCCTGGGAGTCTCCTATTCCATCTACTGCAGTGATTCTCAGTGCCTCATGCCAGAGAAGCAGGGTGCTGTTCTCAGGGCCCTTGGGGGCCCATGGGGCAGGGGTGGGGAGGAGGACACCTGCTCCTTGGCAGGGCAGGGCTGTCCCTGAAGTCAAAGGACAAACCAAAAGAGTAGACTCCCTGACTTCCAGCTCAGATAAAGTTCTCCTTGCCCCTCAGGGAGGCTGCCCTGACTCCAGCCCTCAGCTGCTGACCTCAAGGCAGACGCAGCTTCTAAGAACTTGGCTGCAGGCTCCCAGGCCTGGCTGCTGCTGCTCCGTGCAGGGAGGAGGCCCCTCGGTAGCATTTCCTCCGAGCTTCCTCCTGCATGGCTTTGCTCTGTGTTCTCTGGACCCTTATAAGTGAATGCATCTTAACTTGGTGTTTTCCTGTTTCCAGTGAAATTCCCTCTGAGTTCCAGGCTCCGTCTTCATCCCACCCCCTTCCTTGCCACCCGCGGCCACCTGGGGATCCTTCCTGATGCTGCTGGGCAGAGCAGGGGTGGCGCGGGGGCAGCCCTCTGGGCTCTCACCAGGGATGGGCACCTCATGGGATGTCAGCCCTGGTGGCTCCCTATGGGCCCTGGCTCAGCCCCTGTGGACCGGGGTGGGGATTGGGGGGAATGGAGCAGAGTAAGGGGAACTGGAACATGGCGCTGGAGAGGGAGGCGGCCTTGATGAAGTTTGCTGCTGAGTGGGGGGCTGGGCCACGAGTGTGGGGAGCTGGACTGCTGGATTCCTGGCCCTGTCTGAGTCCCTGAGAGGGAAATCTGTGCTCTTAGGAACCAATTCATCATTAGGAGAGAATTCAGGAACTGGGGCTACATTGCCCAGCTGCTGACATCCACGAAAGTCCAGCCCTGGGGCTACCCTCACCCCTGCCCAACTAGGGCTCCCCAACACATATAGCAGCTCAGGGTGTGGAGTGGGAGTGGGGTAGTGGCATCCCTTTCTTCAGGGAATGCTCTGTGGTGGGGGACTTGGGAGGAAGGGGTGGGGCTGGGGGCTGCAGAGATCTTGCCTCCCTCCCCCAACTTGGGTATAGTAGTCCTGTCCCAGGGAAGGGGCCTTCCTGGGTGTCAGCTGGAGCACTCAGGCCTGGCTTGACTGTGCTGGGGGCAAAGGTAAGATTTGCTCAGGGGCCCACAATGGGCAGAAAGAGGACCTGGGGTTGGCAGTTAGGATGATGGCTACAAAGGCTTCTTGAAGATGAGTCCAGCTGAGTGTGTGCCCCAGCCCACAGCAAGCACTGACGAGCTGGCACATTCACTGGACACTCACTCTTCTCTTTCCTATCATGGATGCCTTGTTTTCCTGACCATTTGGTGAGTTCTAGGAGGGCTGGACCCAATCACTGCCTGGCACCTGGACCTGGTTGCAGAGCTGGTAACTGGCCCATAGCCACATCACTGGGGAGTGGGCTAAGTCAGGATGCTGGGGTTCTGTTCTCTGGACCACTCACGAGTGTCAGGGCCTCCTCTGACCCTCCACCAGCTCTAGTGCCTCACAGCTTTGTCTGGGCCTGTCGGCATCTCCTCAACAGCAGTAATGCTCTGAGCTTGTTGCAGGCCAGTGGAACAGAGGTTTCATTTTCTTTAGTAACTCTGATCTATTAGTATGGCTTCCTGGAATATGTACTGAGAATGATTCTGAAGTATCAAAATGGCTTGGTGAGAAAGTGCTGAGATGGGGTAGCAATGTTTTCCTTGGGCATAGAACAGGAAAGTAGAAGTACGTGTGCCACATCTTTTCATTAACATGTTCTGAACTTTCCAAAAACATTTTCATGTTTGGTCACACCCAGCAAACCATGGGAGGTTTTATTGCCCCCATTTAATGCATGAGGAAATTGAGATCCCAAAAGGCCTACGTGAGTGGTACAGCTGGAGCTGAAGTCTGGGTCTCCTGCTCTCTGGGCCAGTGCTGAATCAAATGGCCTTGGAGGCCACGGCCTGCCTTGGCCCTCATCCTTGACTTGCTGATTGTACATTCCAGGGCTCTGGGAGATGAACCTGCATCCACAAGCCCATGGCTCCACTCAACTCTACACTACAAATACTTTGTGCCCCGCCTGCCCTGTTTCTGGGCCTTCCAATAGATCCAGAAGACCTTGTTTCTAATGTGGTAGGTAGGCTCCTTCCATAGAAGCTCTTGCCATCCCTTTTCTGCTGGCGACCCTGAAGCCATAGGACTTCCAGTGGACACAGTGGCCCATGTACCCCTCTTTCCTATAGCAGGGGAGGCTCTCAGGGACCAGAAGAGGATGGGGAAGGCAGAAGCTCTCAGCTGACCACTGGGCACAGCCCCGGGGAGCTTGGAACAACTGAGTCAGTTATATTTGCAGCATTTGATCAGCTACAGAACTTCTCTCAAGAGGCACAGCTAAGGGGACAGTCTGGATATATTCATCCTGGGCCAGAGAAGGTCTACTTGGTCTACAGCACAGGGAAAGGACCAGGCTGGGGCTTCCAGAGCTTGAGCCAGGGTAAGCAAGCTTCACAAGCAACAGTGGGGTTCAGTTTAATCAACAGAGAAGCCCGCTGCCCTAAAGACTGGTGAATTGCCAAGAGCAGTGT
>PVIY010025543.1:0-36565 GCA_004026745.1 Myrmecophaga tridactyla | reverse complement strand
CTTAAGCCTGAAGGTGACCATCTAACGTCCCTGTGAGCCAGGAAGGGAGAAGCTGCCATGATTCGGATCTCTAACAACATCACCTTCTCTCCTGTCTTTCCTTCCTGCCTTAGTTCAATACACGACAGTTACAAACCCCAGACTAGCTGTGGATGAAGCCTCTGGATGGCTGAGAGAGAAAGTTTGTCTGCCAGGAAACCTTCTGTAACAGCATGTTGTGATGGGAAGAGCAAAACTATGGGGCCACACCGACCTGAGTCCGAATCCTGTTTCTGCCACTGAGTACTCAAGCGCCCTTGGCAAATCAGTTTACTCCCCCACCCCAAGCCGTTTTCCTTGCCTGTCAAGGGGTATTAATATTTCATGGGGTTGGCGGGCCACAGGTTCGATTCCTGGTGCCTGCCCATGTTAAAAAAAAAAAAATTTCATGGGGTTGTAAGGGTGATAAGAGATGTTATATAAAGCACCCATTATGCTCAGAGCTCACAGTAGGCACGTCGGAAAATTAGTTCCCTTTCTCCCCTTTGTGTCTGGGGAATTGGAGCGCCCCCTGCAGGCCTTCTGGGGACGACAGCACCGAGAACTTGGGTCGATCGGAAGGAGAAGGGGGCATGAAGTGGCGTTCCTGGTCCCCGTCAGTGCCAAGGAAGGAGCCTCTTAGCCTTTGTAATGAGCGGATCCCAAATAGTAACGCAGTTCAAAAGGAATGGAGTAGTGGCAGAGGTAAGGGAAAGGGCTCGCAGATGAGAAGGAGCCAGACTGGAATTTCCGTGAACTGAAGGGGCTGCTGGTGTGATGGGTCCCACAGAAAGCCCTGTCAGTTACGCCCACGTGCTTTCTTGGGCTGTGACCACTCACCAGCATGGTCATTTTCCTTTGCTCAGTTTCCCTTGACCCATGGGGCCCAGAGAGCTCAGGCCTTTCTCCCCTCTTTCCAGCTGCCCCCACTAACCCTAGTCCCTGGGATTCCCTCTCCCCAATTCTGGTTATGGGGAGGAATGCAGCTGCCCCGAATGCTTCTGCTCTTCCTTGCTACTCTAGGCAGCAGAGGGTAAAAAGAAAACAGACCTGGCCAAGACTCTTCACCTCCCTAGGCAGTTTCCTCATCTGAGAAAAGGAATCACACACCCCCACCCCGTTTTGGGGGTTTCAATAAACTCTCTATAGGAAGCAGCCAAAGGAGTTTACACAATTAACCAAGGTGAGAAAATTACAGAGATTCCAGAAAGCCCACAAAAGTTCTCACAGTCCCGGACTACTGTTTATATGGATACATAGAAAGCTTTAGAGCTATATTATTGTTAAACTTAAAAGTAACATGTAGAAGAATCTGAATGTATGTGCCTGTGTGTATATATACCGGGAATCGAAACCGGGTTTTCGGCATGGCAGGCAAGCATCCATATATGTTTGATTAGTTATTGAAAGGGAAAGAAGGAAAGTTTGTAGTTATTAACAGTGGTTCATCTCTAGAGCATGAGATTAGGATAGTCGAATGTTCTCTTTTTTAGATGGTAGATGTTCTCTTTTTACTTTATATACTTCTGTAGTTTGTTGTTTTTTAATGGATACTATTACTACTTTATTTTTACAAACAAATATTTTATTCTGTAACAAAACAATAAATACATAAGTAAATGGCACTAACCAGACCTTTCACTCTCATACATCCCTCCTTCCTTCTCAGTTTACGACCCACTATTGCTCTTTTCTTTTATCCTCAAGAACCTTGGCTTATTAGTCCCTCTTCCGCACAGCCACCCACTCTCCCTGATTCCTAGGAAAGCTGGCACTACTCAGGAGAAGTTGGTAGACATCAATGAGCAGAGCTCTCGGAAGCCTCCGGCTCAAATGGGCTCATTATGTCCCTGAGAAGCAGGGTCTTAGTGCCAAATCCTCCCAACATTAGACAGGAAATGTCAGATTAGACGGTTCCTGAATACCTAGCCCCTGAAGGGAAAGGCAAACTCTTTCTAAAGCTCCAGAGCCTGCCAGAGGAATACAAGGGTCAGCGACCAGCTGCCAAGGGGTAGGGAGAGAACCTCTGATTCCAGAACTGTCTCTTGCCAGCTGTGTGACCACGGATAAGGCCCTTTCCCTTTCTGGGGCTCCATGTTTTCCTCTGTGGAATAGAGGGGACAATGCCAACCTCTAATACTGTTAGGAAGATTTAAAAAGGTGATGTGGGAAAGGCATATTCACAATTGCAAAATGTTCTACCAAACGAAAGTACAGTAGAGGAGGGGACTTGCCAGCCTTTGCATAAAGGGTACCCACTTTTTATTTTGCATGAAACTCATGGATAAACAAAAGAGGGAAGAGGGGAGTACGGGAGGGAACTCAGCAACTGGTGGCATTTTCCCCACCCTGAAAATCCCAAACCACAAAGAGGAGGGTGAAGTGCACACGTGTGTGCGCATGTGTGTTAAGGGAGGGTGCTTTGGAAGAGAGTGGGTGTCTGAGCACACACAGCAGGCTGATCTTAGTCTGGAGCTGTTAAAAATGAGTTTTGAAATCAGGCCCGGGACACAGGAAGGAGAGGAGCCCACAGGGAAGCCTGCATCTCAGTCAGCAAACCATGGCTGGCCTGTGTATATAACCTCTGGGGGATCTGGAAGAGCCAGATGGAGTGTGATCCAGGAAGCAACACCAGGCAGCACAGTGTGATCTGCGGAAAAGATCTGGGCTTGAGTTCCCAGTGACCCCACTCTTCCCCTAGTCAGCTGTGCTGCATTAGGCAAGTTGCTGTCCCACTCTGGGCTTGTTTCCCTTCTGTAAAATGGTGGGACTAGAATGGGACCCTTCTGGCTGCATGACCTCAAGCACCCTGCGCCTGCCTGGCAGGCAGCAAGTCTTCCCAAACACTGGGCCCATTGAGAGCCGGAATGGGGGCCTCTGGAACTGCCTTCAGCCTCACTCAGGGACAGAAACAGGCAGTTTTCTTTCCTCTGCCTTCTGCCCTCAGGTAACCCCTGTCTCCTGGCCCTAACTGCACTGGAAATCTGTGAACTCCTCTTTCTTTCCCTCCCAGAAGGGAAAGCTGCTGGGACTGGGTCCCAGGCTACAGAGGCCGACAGCAGGACAGTGTGGGGTAATGAGAGGATGGAGGGAAGCTGGAGGGACCTGGCACAGAGGGTTGCTGCAAGGACCAGGGTAGAAGACACAGATACTGAAATCAAACAAACCAAACTTTATTCAGAAAGCAGATTAGAAATCACACTATACTGAATGAGCCCCATTGGTTCCTTCTCCCTACCCATCCTCCCTTTTGGCCTTTGTAAAACACTGGAGAAATCCTCTCCTGGGTCCTCAAGTGGCCCCAGTGTTAGGGCCTGGAACTGCCCAGCATGGTCTTGAGCTGGATTGAGCCCTGGCGTCTGAAGACAGAGGTCTATGAGGCTCTCCAGTATCCAAAAGTCCCGGGCCAGGTCAGGTGGCCATACCTGTGGCCTGGGGTCTCGAGGGGGTGGAGGGAACGGGTCGGGGGACAGTTCTACATGTCCTTCTTGCACCTGACAGGCAGAGAGACTGCCAAGCATCTGGAGGCCAAAGTGGAAAGGCACATCTAGAAGAGCCAGTGAGCTCTGGAAGGCTGCAGCACATCTGCATGGGTGAGGCACCGTGAAGGCCGAGGAGATGCCTGCTCCTGAGTAAGGTCATTGGACCACAGACAGAGCACCATGGGCTGGGGGGCTAAGGAGGTGGTCCTCACGGGGCTGGACCTGAGCTGAGGATGCAACTTAGTTGATGAGCTTAAAAAAGTGAAAAGATGAAAAGCTGGAGCTAAAACCCATTGTTGGGGCACAGGGGCGTACAAAATCAGTTCCAGGTGTGCAGAATATCATGCTCAAGTCATGGCACCAGGGCAATCAGGAATCTTCTTGGGCTAAGACAAAAATAAGTCTTCACCCATCTTGACTTTTCCACTGGACAGTGTGCAAGCCGGTGTGAAGGGAAGTTGTTGGGCAGCGGTTGTTCTCTCTTCCCCCGTCTGCCCTACCAACCAATGGAGACCCCGAAATGGTATTTCCAGCCCAGTGAATTGGGCCCTGGGAGACTCTGGAATGACCAGGCTGTGGGAAGCTCCATCGCTCCAGCAACATGGAAACCTGCAAGAGAAGAAGCAAAGTCACCGTCCTTCTGGGGCAACCTGAATTGTCCCACCAAAGCCCACCCCCAGGCTGGGTGTGCACCAGCCGTTAGAACTGCGGGGACAGTTACCCATCCTGAAGTACGGCAGTGGGACCCCAACCTGAGACATCAAAGGACTCAGGAGACCCTTGGGACTCAATGTTCTGGGATTTCCCAGAGAAGAGGGAAAATATCAGCAAAAATAATCACAATGACAGTACCTAACATGTATTAACCCCCAGGCTGCCAGGGTTCAAATCCTAGCTCCGCCACTAGCTGTGAGAGCTTAGGCAAGTTATTCAACCTGTCTGACTCATTTCCTCCTATGGCAGACGGTTGAATGAATGGGATGAATACATGGCTTGAGGTCCAGAAACACATAGGGCTGGATAAATGCCACATCAAGATCTTATGTAAGTGCTGTATACCCATCCCCAGTGTGACCACCACACCGCAACAGACAAACCTAACACCTCTGTGCCTGTGCTTTAAAAACAGGTTTGCCAGAAAACTCTGGCTTCCCCCATTCCAGTTTCTAATCCTGAGCAGAGCTTTGAAGGACTGTGCAAAAAGTCTGGATTTTTGCAAATCTTTGAACATTGTAGCTATTATTTTCACCCCTCCACTCGCTGTCTGAATAAAAACCTTTAGTTTTTGGAAAAGGAGAGGGCTGTGTTTTTTTTTTTCCAAAGATTCCAGCAAACCAAGACGTGTCTTACCGTCCAGAGGTTCAGCCAGCTGTTCACCTCAGCTCCAGGTGCATTTCTCCTCCTGCTGGTGTGAATGCCCCCTGCCAATCAACCGCAGAATCTCTTACAGGAGATGTTCCTTTTGACTGAAAAAGCATCTGGATCACCTTGGCTTCATTTCCCAAACAATGTAAAGGAGTGTTGGAGTCCGCCAGTCCCCAGGGCTTGGTGTAGGGTTTCCTCACTTAGCAGGCCTCTTCTCCCGCTAGAGAAGTTCCCTGGGAAAGAGGTCACTCTCCCCAAATCTCCAAACAGACCCGAAGCCAGTGGGCTGAGCTACTTAGGAATGAAAGCGAGCCAAGACAGCAAGCACTGGGCTGTTTGGAATCTCAAGGTGGGAAAAACTGGTGCAGGACCAGGGTGGTTAATACTGTAAACTAAGTCACCTAGGCTTCTTTTACAGCGGGCCTTCTCAGAGCCTTTGCTGTGCCAACGAGCATCGTGAATCTCTGAGAAGGGGCGTAGCACCACTTAAAACTCTTCTGGCCTTTAAAGCCTCTATCAGAGAGGTGTCTCCTGGATTCCGCTTTCTGGGACAACCTCTGCTTTTAAACAGTCTGGACTGGGAGTTCCAAGGGTTCTAATCTTGTTTCGGCTGTTCCCACGAGCAGGCGCAGGGTCCCCATCTGTAAAAGGAAGGGCGAGACTCTGCCCGAACAGTTCGCGCAGGTCGTGTATGTGCGTGGGGGCGTGTGCGCGCGTGTGTGTGCGCGCGGGGGTAGGGGGTTCTAATACAAAAAGATCTGGGGGTGGGGCGGACAGGATGGGGGGGCAGAAGCCTGTGAAAGGGAGGCCGGGAAGTCGGGGAGTTTGGGTCTAGGCTCAGCGAACCTCGAGGACAAAATCGCGGGGTGGGGGATGGGGTGGGGGCGGAGGTGAGAAGAGTCCGGTGGTGAGGGCCGGGGAACAGCCCGCGGCCCCGTCCCAGCGGCAGGGCCCCACCCCAAGGCATCAACGATCAAGGGGATGGGCCGGGAAGGAGCGTGCGTTAGGCCCGTGCAATCCCGAACTCGTCCGTCCAGCGGGAGCCCGCCGGGGCCTGTCCCCGGTCCGCCCGCGGCAGCGTGCTGGCCTTTCACCGCACCCGCGGCTGGAAAAGAGGCCGAGGAAGGGGATGCTCTTCCGATCGCAGGGCGGGAGGGCGGGGGCTTTGACGCAGCCAAAAGACTGGTTCCTATTTGGGAGCCTCCCCCGGATCTACGCGGCGCCTGTCCACGTCTTGCTCGCAGCGGGGAAGGGGGAAAGGGAACCGCGAGGTTTCGCTGCAGGGCGGCCCGTCTGAACCTGCGTCCTCCTCTCGGTCGCAGCCCTGCCCTGATCCCTGGAGGGGACCATCGGGCGTCGGGCGGCAGCTGCGTGTCAGGGTCCCAGTTCCCGAGCGCAGGCGTCAGCGGGGCGCGGGGAGGGTGCCAGGACGCGCGGGCGCGGGGCGGCGGCGGTGGCAGGAGGGACGCGGCCCGCGGGTCTCCGGAGGGTTTCCCGCCCTCGTCCGGGCCGCGGCGGGCACGGGCAAGCCTCACGCCACCTCCTGCTCGCCCTGGTAGCGGCGACAGCAGCCGTAGAGCGCCGAGAGCAGGTAGAGGCCGAGACAGAGGCCGCCGCACACGGCGGCGGCCAGGAAGGCATGGTAGGCGCAGGGCAGCGGGTAATCCTTGAGGTTACAGTAGCTGTGGCGCTTCGTCTGGTCGATCATAATGCCCGTCGCGGCGCCGTAGAGCGCAGCAGCCAGCAGGTCATGCGCCACGTTGACCACCAGCCAGCGCGAGCCCAGCACGGGCACCAGCTCGTGCTTGCCCAGGAGCGTGAGGAAGTACAGACCCAGGGTCAGGAGCCAGAAGAGCACGGACACGAAGAGCGCGAAGTGCACAGGACCCTGGTACCTGCTGGTCGCGATGGTGATCCAGAAGGCGGCGCCGGCCAGCAGCTGCAGCAGCCGCAGCACGCCCAGCGGACTGCGCAAGAAGGGCCGCTGCAGGCTCACCGCGCCGCGGGCCGCGCGCGCCTGGGGCGGCGGCTGGCGCGGGGGCGGCGGGAGCATGGCCCCCGGGCGCGGTGGCGGCGGCGGCGCCCCGAGCAGCGGAATGGCGGCTCGTTGCTCGCAGGGGCGGCCCGGCCGAGGTTCTCGCTGCGCCCGCCGCGGCCTCCTCGCTCCCCTCCTAGTCCTTCACTGTTCCTCTCCCCTGCTCCCCACCCCGCCTCCGCTCTCTCCTCCTCTCTTTCTCCTTTCCTCTCCCCACCCCTCCTCCCCGCCCTTTTCCCTTCCCCTGCTCGGTCTCCACCCCCACTCGTCCCTCCCGGCTTCCTGCCATCCCTCGCTGGCTCGCTCGCCACCCTGGCGCCCCCCTTTCTCCCCCGCGCCAGGCTTCCAGCTCTGATTCCTTCATCCTCAGGGCAGGACGCAGTGCGCGCCAGCCTGCCCCGGGTCTCCCGCCCTCTCCTCCCGCGCTCTGCTGGCAGAAGTTTGCCATGTCTGGGGTGGCCCCGCCGGACCTGCCTCCCCACCTCCAGTCTCCGCCTGGAGCAGAGAGCCGACCTCTCTGAGCTCCCTCCAGGCCTCTGACCCGGGCCCCTTTCTTTCCCTTTCTTTTGTCCTAATGCCCACCGCGGCCTCCTGGCCCCTTCTGGGCGCAGAAGGAGAGCAGTGCTGGCCTTAAGCTGACATTCAGTATCATCTGGACATCAGGAATGTCCTGCAAGCGCCATCCCAACTCATCCTGTCCAAAGCCGGTTTCAGACTCTGTGTCCCCCATCCCAAGTTCTCAGAGTCGGAGTGGGGGACCCTCACCCACCAGACGCCTCACTGCCCCTCCCACACTCCACGAAGCAAAGTCCTATCAGCTTTGTTATCTGTCCCCTGCTCGCCATCCTCCCGTCTTGCCTAGATTAAAACTGCTCACATGGCCAGGGCAAAAATGAAAAAAGCCCAAATGGTTAACCTTTAAGCAGACAGCCTGTCAAGGAGCCTAATGATGCTTTCATTACTATGACTGTGCCATCGCACACATTCTCTCATTTAAGCCTCGAAACAGTCCTCAGAGATATATAGTGTCATTTTCCTAATTTTACCTATGAGAAAAAGGAAACCTAGAAGGGTTGAGACCAAGAAGCTGATATTGCGCTTGGTCTCCCATCTTGTTTCCCCTTCCTGCTCCACCTTTGTGATTCTGCAGAAGTCTTTCTAAAACACATACCTGGTTGTCCATTACATGCTTCCTCCACTGACAAAGGATTAAATTCTATCTCTATGTGGCATATTTCACAATCTGACTTCAATCAATTTCCAGCTGCTAGGTTTTCTACTTCCTTCCTTTACCCATGGTCCCTCTCGGCATGCCAACTGCACCAACCTCTTAAGTTTCCTAAATAAGCTCAGAATGAGTTTCATTCCCAGACTCCAGTTTGCTTGGCAAACTCCTACTTGTCCTTCGATGCCCAATTTTAATGCTGCCTCCCATGGTCCTGCCTCCGGTCTGTTGTTTGCTCCTTTCCTGGGCCACTACTTGGAGCATCCCTCTGCAGGAGTTCTGAATCTGCTACCTCATAACCACTGGCTATCATGTCTTATCCATTATTGTGCCTGACACATAGGAGACCCTCATTAAATGACAGTGGGATGGATGACTGTGTGGCTTCAGAGACAGCAATGGAACTGACAGAGCCTCTCTTACCCTGGGAATCAGGTGTGCATTAGGCCCTCAGCTGATCCCACCCTGCAGAGGTATTCCCTCATCTGGTTGTGGGATGAGTCCGCTGACCCCTGGTATAGCTGAGCAGGTCTCTGTCTTCCAACAGCCTGGCTCCCCTTTGGGGAGAAAAACTATGTGGCTTTTTTGGGAGCTGATACCTCTCACTGCCAACTCAGCCCTGCCTACAGGTGCCTGAAGCATAGAAAGCTCTGGATATATAATTTAGATGAACAAATAGTAATGTATAACACCACATAACCATGCATAACACTGCATATTCTATAACACCACCAGCAGGACACAGGGGTTCAGAGTTTAGGCCCTGGAGTCAGACTGCCTGGCTACACATCGCTGCTTCACAACCCCTTATGCTGGGACCCTAGAATGGGGGTTTCTTCACCTCTTTGTGCCTCAGTTTCCTCATCTGTAAAATTCTTTCATTTAACAGACAGATACTGAACACCTATTAAGTTCCAGGCACTATTTTAAGGGATGAAAGTACAAAATATATGATATATATATATGATTATTAATTGAGCGCTTTCTATATGCTAGGCATTATGATGAGCACTTGATATTCATTGTTGTATTTAATCCTTACACCAACCCTAAAAAATTATTAATAGCTGTGATTCCCTGATGGGGAAACCAGAGCTTAGAGGGTTAAGGAAGCTGACCCTGTTCACAGCGATGGTAGATGACAGTTTAAACAAAAGCCCAGGTGCAGCTGACTCTAAATCCACATTCAAAGTACTTTCATATACTTTCCCACATTTTATTCTCAGCAGCCATATGAGGTAAGAATATCGGAGCCCAAGTAGGTTTAGTGACTTGCCCAAAGAAATACAACTCCTGTCAGTGTTGTGACTCAAATCTAGGACTTGTGAACCCAATTTCAGGGCCTGTCCCAGCGTCCCCTCGCAATTTTCAGAGGGACATCCTCAATTCTCAGAGGGTACCAGTCTTGAGTAGGACTGGGTCTGACTTAGGGGGCTGGGGACTGAATATAGGTGCTGGCCTGATGGCGGGATTGCAGCACATGAGCTATTTCTATCAGCAGAAGACCTAACCCTACAAACATGAAGAGGGAGGGAAAAGAGACTTTCCGGTTTTCTAAAGCAGGCACCTGGAGACTTGAGGGTCATGGCGCCACCTAGTGGGCATAAACTTTCAGCCTCAGCAGCCAAGTCTTGCTCCTTACAAGGGAGTTCCCCAGAGTGGGTTTAGAGTGATATTTATAGCCTCTGGAATCCTGCAAATTTTCCAAAGGGCGGTCCAGCAGACTCTCTGGAGAAATATAACTATTCAGAAAGCTCTTGATTCCATCCAGCTCAACAAATATGGTCAAAGCGCCTGCTAGATGCAAACAGGATCAGGATGGAGAAGGTAGGAATGACGAGGACCAACATGAGGAAAACAGCCCTCATGCTGTTTTCACTCTGCTGGTAGGGGAGGGACAGTTGTGGGCCCAAAAGAAAGATATGACTGAGGGTCTTAAAGAAAATATGAAAGGGGAGGAGGGAGTTTGTGGTTCAGTTTCCTGACTGCTGAAGCAAATGCCATGCGATGGGTTGGCTCAAACAACAGGAATTTATTGGTTCATGATTTTAAAGATAGGAGAAGTCCAAAAATCAAGGCATCAACAAGGCAGTGCTGTCTCCTAGAAGACTGTGCCTTTCTAGGGCTGGCTGTTTTTGATCCTTGGATTTTCTGGCACACGGCAATGCACACAGTGGCCTCTCCTGGCTTTTCCAGTTCTTCCTGGTTCCCTTGACATTCAACTTCTGGCTCCTCCCTCTGGCTTCATCTAGGTGACCTTCCCTATAAGGTCTTCGGTAATAGAATTAAGACCCAACCTGATTCAGCTGGTCCACACTTTGGGTAACCTCATCAAAAGGTCCTGTTTACAAGAGTTCACATCCACAGGAATGAATTCAATTTAAGAACAAAGTATCACTTGAGGATGGATAGAATTTCTACAAGCAGTGGTGGGTTTAGGTGCGGCTGGGAGATGCAGACCACCACGGGTCCGGAGCACCCCTGGATGTTCTTACTAGGTGTGCAAGGCCGTGACTGCTCCCCATGCAGCCATTTTTCAGGGTTGTGTTTGTATCAAGCATGAGCGACTAGGTAACATTTTCTTCCACAGAATAGTTTGTTTATTGCTTACTAAAATGGTGGTGGTATTGGGGGTGAGTGGTGGGTTTCCCAAGCTCAGTGCTCCTCAGGTGTAACATAAACCCACCGAATGCCTAACATCCCCCTGAGCCCCTCTGTGCCACCCCCAAGAGATGGGGCAAAGGGAATAGATGTAACATATAACTGGCAGAGCAAGGAAGTAAATTTAGATGTCCTGAACACTAGAAATGTCTCAGCTGCCTCAGAGTCCCTGAATCTTGACTTCTCTAACCATGAACTTTCTCAGATCCTGTATCACAAAAGACACGTTTAAAGACATTACCTCCTTAAACCATAAAAAAGCAGATGTGGTGGTTTCCTTCCACCATCACTTGGGTCTGTAACTTCCCCATACCACTGGAGCCTCAGAACCTCTAGCATAGAGATGTGGGGAATTATGGAGATTTTCCCCAACTCTGGTTTTCTCTCTGCTGCCGAGAAGTACCAACCCAACCTAGACGGATGGAATGGAACATGGCACAAAGAGATCAAAGGTCACAGAAGCCACTAGAGAGCCAAGAGGATCTTGCCCTGACCCATCCGGGAGCTGTCAGCATGGCCAGCAGTTGTGGCACTCAGGGAGCAAGAATCGACAGTAGAATTGAAATGCTTTGAGCAGGAATTAAAATGTCTGCTTCCTCATGGCGGCCTTCTCTCTCCCACCTACAGCCTCTTTTAGAACCGTGGCTCTAGAAGGTATGTTTTAACCTTAAACGGCTGCCCTTACTTCCCCCACTCCACTCCTGACCCATGCTGGGCCTACCAGAGTCCTCCTCCTGGGATTTGGCTGAATTGTCATGTAGAGAAAGTGTTGGGGTAGCCAAAGCCAGTGCATGAGACAAATTTGGGTAGAGTATGAATTCTGAGTAGAGCAGAGGAAGTTAATGAAGCAGAGAAGAGAAAGGGGAAGGCGTGCAGAGATGAGAGAATGCGAGAGAAAGAACAGCTGCCTCTGAGTCCACTCCAAGTCAGACAGCTGGACTTCATTTCTGTGAACACGCAGTAGGTTTATATTAGCTTCCCTCCCAATGACTTGAGTTAACGTGAACAAATTTCTGTTCCTTAAAATAGCACTGTAATTAAACAAGAAGGGAATCTGGATCCTAGCTGCCTGGGTCTGCTGGTGTTTTTTGTTTGTTTTTTAATGACTACATTTTCTTTGACACTCCTCCTTATCAAGAGGTGGGGTCTATGTCACCTCTGCTTGAATGTGGGGGCTTGTAGCGAATAGAATGGCAGAAATTACACTGTGTGACTTCTGAGTTAGGCCAAAAAACAGGCAATGCTACAGCACCACAAAGCAGAGAGTCCACCAGCCAGCGACCTTTGGAGATGAAGAAGGAAAACGCCTCCTTCTTCACCGAAAACAGGCAGCTTTCGGCCGCGTTGGTGAAAACTCACGTGCGGTCCTGAGTCACCAGGTAAGGCCAGCAAGTTCCAGGTCACATCAGAGGTCATCAAAGCCCTCAAGCCCCAGGTGCCAAACATATAAGAAATGAGTTTTAGGATGAGTTTTAGGATGATTCCAGACCTCAGTTTTCATGTCTTCCCAGCTGATGCCCTGACATTGTGGAGCAGAGATAAGCCATCCTCACAGTGCCCTGTCTGAATTTCTGACGAACAGAATCCATGAGCACAATAAAATGGTGTTTTATACTGCTAAATTTTGAGGTTAGTTTGTTTTGCAGCTATTACAACTGGAGCACATCACTTAGCAGCTATAAGAGATCCTACAAGTTTCCTACCCTCAGTTTTTGCATTGGTATAATGCGATTAAAAATAATGGCACTACATCATCAAAGGGCTGTTGTAAGGATTAAATGTGATAGTGCTCGGAACACAGTACATATTAGCTTTATCATCAATATTGTTGTTCTAGTTTGCTAGCTGCCGGAATGCAATATACCAGAAACAGAATGGCTTTTAAAAAGGGGAATTTAATAAGTTGCAAGTTTACAGTTCTAAGGCCGAGAAAATGTCCGAATTAAAACAAGTCTATAGAAATGTCCAATCAAAGGCATCCAGGGAAAGACACCTTGGTTCAAGAAGGCCGATGAGGTTCAGGGTCTCTCTCAGCTGAGAAGGCACATGGCAAACACAGTCAGGGCTTCTCTCTCAGCTGGAAGGGCACATGGCGAGCACAGTGTCATCTGCGAGCTTTCTCTCCTGGCTTCCTGTTTCTTGAGGCTCCCCGGGAGGCATTTTCCTTCTTCATCTCTAAAGGTTGCTGGCTGGTGAACTCTCTGCTTCCTAGTGCTGCAGCATTCTCTGCTCTCCCCAAATCTCCTTCATTCTCCAAAATATTTCCTCTTTTATAGGACTCCAGAAACTTATCAAGACCCACCCAAATGGGTGGAGACATGTGATCACCTAATCCAGTTTAACAACCACTCTTGATTAAATCACATCATCTAGGGAGATGATCTGATTACAGATTCAAACATACAGTGTTGATTAGGGGTTATTCTGCCTTTATGAAATGGGATTTTGATTAAAACATGGCTTTTCTAGGGGACATACATCTTTTCAAACCAGCACAATTGTTTTCCAAAAGAGCTTTGGCATCCTGGTCACCGTTTCTCAAAGTATCCCTGGATTGCAGACAAAACCCTGCTCTCAGTTGAGGTTCTCCATCCTTCTGCACCATCCTGCCGGTCTTGCCTTTCTCCACTGTCAGTCAGGGTCCCATCAGGAGATGCAAGCCATCCAGTAATTTAAACAAGAAATGTTTAATATGAAGAATTATTTTCTATAACAGAATCCTGAGGGATTGGCAAATAAGAAGTAAAGAGAACTCTAAGGAATACAGGACTAGAAGATAAAGGAACAGCCACTACCTCTAGGGCTGAGTTGGAACCCAAGGCTTAGCCTCTACCCCCACCCCCCAGGGCTGAGATCCAGACCTCATTTCTCGCTGGATGGCAAATAAGCTGCTAAACTGCTGCACTGGTGGAACTAGCTGGAAATCTTCTGTCTGGGTCCTGGGGGAATTTATTCACAGGGAGGTGTTGCACCTTAAAGCTTATTGCAAAGCCACCCAAGGGGGTGCCAAGGGGAGCTGCCAGCCACTGTGTGTACTGTAGGCCAGACGCTGGAGAAGCCACCACACTGCAGGAGCCTGGGGCTGGAGACACCACAAGTGATCCAGGACATGGGCACTAGAGAAGCTTCAGGAGCTGGGGAGAGGAGCACACCAGAACCAAGAAGAGAGAATCCTTCCTCCTACAGTCTCTCCAGCAGCCTCTACTGATAAAGCTGAACATAATACCAGTGGTCAAAGGGAAATATTTACAGGGCTCTGTGCCAGTTTGTCTTCAGAGATACAGCTATTTTTCTTACAAGTAGAGAAGTTCTGATTCGCCAAAGTTAGGTGATACACAGTACTAAGCGTCTTTGTATCACTGGCTATATTAAATACTTCTTAAATTCTGTCATAGTCCCAGGGAATATTCTGTTACCTAAAGACTAAATTATAACATGAACTTCCAACAACTTACATTTAACCTAAAAATGGGAAGAAATAGAAAGAGAAAGTAATTAGTGTGAAAAAACTACAACACATATACACATGCAAAACTACTAGTCAGTTTTTGAAATTGGTCACAGTCCATAAGTGATATCTATGGCTTCCTTATTTTATTACCTATTCCATAGTCCCCCTTGCTCTCAACCAGAACTTCAGCTGATTGGGTTTCTTTACTTGTTGGAGTAACTCGAACTTTCATTCCTGAAGGGTCAGAGACCTCAATCTTCCTGCCTAATGGGGGTGGTTATAATTTCCCATTACCTTTACTATTGGACATGGAAGTACTCCAGAGAATCCCCTGGTTTCCAGACATAGTTCTCCCTGGCCTCCGGTGGTGGACAGATCTTAAGGTGGTTTCCCATGATCTCTGCCACCAGATGTCAATGCCTTTGTGTAATCTCCTCCTCTTGAGTAGGGACAGGACCCATGACTTGCTTCTAAACCAAAGACACCTCTAACCAGAGGAAACTCTTGCAATAGCAGATGTGATGGAATGTCACTGCCATGGTTACTTTACATTATATATCACTTTGTCTTGATAACGGACTTGCTCCAGAGACTCTCCTTCCTGGGTTGAAGAAGTAAGCAGCCGTTTGGGAAAACCCATGTGGTGAGGAACTGCAGGAAGCCTCTGGGGTTTGTGGGTAGCTTCTAGCCTCCAGTTTGGCAAAAACTGGGAAATCCCAAGCAGAGAATCCAGTGGACCCCTGCCCAGACTCCTAACCCACAGAAACTGATACAATTTAAACTTACAGTGAAGCTGCAAGAATAACAAAAGGAGAAAATGGTTATATATATACATATGTATTTCTGTTACCTAGATTTATCAGTTGATTCCCTTATCATTCTCTTCCTCTTTTTCTATACACACACACACACAAACATGCGGTTCTGAACCCCTTGACCTTGAATTTGAAACATCCTGCCCTTTATATCTAAATTCGTCAGTGTATTTCCTAAGATCAAGGGCATTTTCTTGCTTAGCCTCAGTTATGACTTTCAAAATCAGAAGATTTCACATTAATATAACACTACTTTCTCAATCCCTAGCCCATATTCAAATCTCAACAGTCGTTCAATAATGTTCTTTATCACAAAGATTTCCCTTTTCCCAGCCCAAGAGCCAATCCAGATCATGTATTGCATTTAGTTTTCATGTCTCTTTAGTTTACTTCAATCTGGAACAGTTTCTCAGCCTTTCTTTATCTTTCTTGACCTTGACATTTTTGATGACTATAGGCCAGTTATTTTGTAGAATGTCCTTGGATGTTGCCTTGTGATTCGATTCAGGTTATGCATTTTTGGCAGGAATACCACGAAGTAATGTTGTGTCCTTCTCAGTGCTTCATATCAAGGGGCATATTATGATGATTTGTTTCAACATTGGTGGTATTAATTTCTTTTTAATTACATGGGCAGGCACCGGGAATCAAACCCAGGTCTCCAGCATGGCGGGTGAGATCTCTGCCACTGAGCCACCGTTGCCCTCCCTGGTGATATTAATTTTGATCATTTTATTAAGCTGGTGTCTGCTAGAAACTCTACCGAGGTCACCATCTTTCCCTTTATAATTAATAATTTGTGAGGAAAGACCTTTTAAACTATGTAAATATCCTGCTCTTCAATAAGCTTTCACCCACTAGTTTTAGTAACCATTACTTACTAAATGCATCATTCCTTCAACATTTATTAGTTTGCATTCTACCGTAAGGAAGGGATTTCTCTTCCCCTCTGTTTATCTAGTCTTTTATTTCTATTACTATGGATTCATGTATTCTTATTTTATTTCATTGGGCTATAATCTGGTGCTGTCATATTTTATCTTGATGCTCAAATTGCCCTAAATCTGGCCAATGGGAGCCCTCTTAAACTGACTCCTGGTCCTTTTGACATGTCTCTATCATTCTCTGGGTATTTTCTTCTTATTTTCTCACAAACAAGTTGTTCCAGGCTCATCCTAGTGCTACCATCAACCATATCTCCAAGGAACCATGCTTCTTTTTCCTGGAAAATGGTATTAAGAAGCCAATATCTTGGTATTGTTTGCTTATTCTTACTGGAGTGTCATTGCTTCTAGGCTCTCTCACCAGACAGAGGCAAGGAATGTTTGTGTATACACACACACACATATGTTTATACATACATTTATAGCTATAGTTCTATACTACTTATCTATATATTAGAAACCATGACTTCATACTAATTCTAATCTACATGAATGGCCAATTTTTTTTAAGTGTTTCTGTAGGACTTTGCTATTTTTAGCCTCTTCAGTCTGTAAGTTCAGAGAGAAGGGCTATAGTCTAAATTGCTTTGTGTGATGTCATAAGCAGAAGGAAGCTTTTAAAAAATGCTTAGAATGACCAAGATTATCAAGAAACACAGAGTTGACTCAAAAGTCACACTGTAGCATAAAGCTGAGTGTGAAAGTTCTCAGGATGCTACAGCTTACTCTCTGCAAAACAGGACAAACAGCAACAAAAAAATCCAGCGGGGGACCACATGTAACCACCCAACTGCTTGAACAACTGTTGCAGAACAAGAAGAAAGAGGGAAGGAATTTCTGTTGGTTTAGCATGTGCAACAAGGTGTACATTAAACACTCTATCTGCAGAGCTTCTTTCACCTTTACAAAAAACTGAGAGATGGGAACAGTTATTCCCATTTCACAGGTGAGGAAACTCATTTGTACAGATGAGAAGTTAAGTCACTTGCCTAAGATTGAATAGTTTAAACCCCTTATTTGTTGGGGTTTAAAATAAAAGTCATATTGGAGCCTAAGGCAAAAGAAAAAATGTGTGCCCCTAATGAACTTGTTAAAATATTCTCCCAAAATGTTCTAAAATTGATCATGGGGATGTATGCACAACTATGTGATGATACTGTCAGCCCGTGACTGTAAACTTTGGATAGTTTGTGTGTGAATGTATCTCAATAAAACTGAAAAATATATGTCCTCCTATTTTGAATCAAGTGGTAAAGTTGATAAAAGCTCTACAATTGAAAAACATGCATACACGTAAAGCTCGCTGTTGCCCGTCTGTTCGTGTGCCATTGCTAACCCTCAAAAACCTGCTTTGCAGGGCACACGACAGTGCCCACACCCCTGGGAACTGTGAGCTGATTGGAAATGACTGTTCTCATTGCTTAACAATATGGGGCCATAAAACAAACAATATCCTGTTTCTGTGTTAGATTTTGATATTTTATCAGGGACTTTTTGGTATTAATTTTTTTTTAATATTGCATTAAAATACTATTTATCTTGATAGCTGAGTTTCTGGCTCCATCTCTCTCTCTCTCTCTCTCTCTCACACACACACACACACACACACACACTGTAAATTTTGCGCCTGAGACAAGTTCCTAACTTGCCTCATCCTAATCTGGGACCTGTAAATAAAGTCTTGTCCGGAATTACACCCGGTGTCCCATTCCCCAGGGCAGATCCTCTCCAATCAGGGCCCTGTTGGGGGTGGTTTTGCCTCCAGCACCACTCTGTGAATTCCAGATGTCCTGACTCCTGGTGGAAGATCCACAGCCAAATCTCAGTGCTGAGGTCCCGCGGAGAGACCACACAACTGTGGAAGTGCCCCATCTCAAACTCTGGATCATAGAGCTGTAATAACAGAAGTGGTTCTATTGTGTGGTAAGCACATGGTCACATGCCTGCAAAAATGTTTGGAGACATCAGTTATTCTCCCAGCCTGAATCACTTCTGATCCAGAAGCCACAAGTTCCCAGTTCTGCTCATCTGAGCTTGTGGGTCGGAATTCCTAGGTTCTCCAAGCCAAGAGTTCAGCCTTCCTATTGCTTGGAATGGGACAGAGGAAATCCCTGCCTCAGAACCCCAGCCTTCTGGTTTAGAAGCCAGTGCAGTCCCCTCCTCAGCAAAGTAGTTGGCTGAAAGGCTTTGCAGCAGTACTTTCCATTGGAGAGGAACATTGCTGATTTCTTCATCCTTTTCAACACTGCCCCAGGGCTTCAAGGAAAGCAAAAAGAAGCCACTATTAAAACCCTTTTAGCTACAGCAAAACACTTGCTGATTTTGTCTTTGTGTAGGAGAGAGAGAGGAGCTGGAGATCATGAGATGAGGAAGAATGGCTTCTGAACACACACACACCCCTTGCAAAAAGGGACCTAAAAATTCCACCCCCTTGGCATCTTTACAGAAGAGAAAAGCTTCTGTAAATTTAAATAAATACCAATCCAGCCTTGAAATGAAAAGAAGTCAGGGAGACTTGGCTTCCTATACTCAGGTGCCCTTCCTAACCAATCCCCAGCCAGTGCACAAGCTTTTATCTTCCAGCGAAGACAATAAGCACTTATGGAAAACCTCTTGGACACTCAGCATCCACTCCTACCCCCTCCAATCCAAGTTTCAAGCTGCAGTTGGAGTGACCTTTTAAAAACTAATTTGTCATGAGGATGAAATGAGCTAATATTTATAAAGTTCTGAGTGGCATTCACGGCACATAGTAGGGGCTATAAAAATGTCTATTAAATAAATACATGTGATGCTGTTCCCCCGTTTAAAACCCCTTAAAGGATCAAATGGAAACTCTTTACTCCCTGCCTCCGCCTGCTGCTTCCCCACCACTCTTTCTTTTGCTAGTCTTACTTCAGATCCTTTCAATCCCTCCTCAGACAAAGCCACTTCCTGGCCTTAGCCCCAGGGATTCCTGCTTAATGGCTCTTCCTAGATCCACTGCTTGTCACTTGACTAACTTCAACCTCTCCTTCATATCTCAGCTTAAATGTCGCTTCCTCAGCCCTCCAGGACCTCTCAAAAAGAGTTTACGTAGCTCTGTTTTGCCCTTTTACAACCACAACATTTGTTACAATTACAATCACAGATTAAATATTTTAAGTAATTTGTCTGCTTCCTTTACGTAGGTTGTAAACTCCATGAATACAAGAGCTGTAGATCCCTCCGGTTCATTGTTTGTCAAGGAGCTCAGACAGGATAGGTCCCTAACGAGCTGTTGTAGAGTGAATGAATAAAAACTTCTACTGCTTGTCGTGTTTAGGTAACCGGGCCAAGGTCGCACAGTGGAGTGAAGATTAGAACCCATGATGTTCTGGCTCTGACGCCCAAGGTCTGACCGCTGCAAGAGCTGGCCCCTCCTCTCCCTCAAGGCTGGAGACAGAAGACAGATGGGCTAGGAAGGGTTTTAGGACCTGCAGGTCCGTCGGCACAGCACTACACGCTGCACCGAACGCTGCGCCGAGCGCGTCGGCCTCGGGCCCCGGGGAGGAGGGGGCCCTCACGGAACCCGCCAGGCCGGCCGCAGCCGCACCCAGGGGCAGGAATGCGGCCCCTCCCCGCCTCGCACCAGGAAAACCGCGTCGGCCTTAGGGGCTGACGTCAATGAAGGGGGTACCTCCCCGCGCGGCGGCGGCTGGGGGCGGAGAGAAGGGAAGCGGAGGCCACGCCCCCTCACCGCCTTCCCCGCCGCTGATTGGACTCGCGGAACCTTGGCACTGGGTGTTCGCGGTCGGCGGAGGGTAGGGGCGGGGTAGGGGCACGCCCCCCGCCCTCGACCGCAGCTGATTGGCCCACGGAGTCTCCGCGTTGGGGTTGGGCAGGCTCGCCCGGGAGCTCGCACCAGGGCCCCCGCCGAGGATTGGCTGTTCCGGGGCGTCTTCTTCGGGGAATCGTGGCTGTGATTCCGGAGGCCCGGCCCGCCTCGGGCAGCCAGGTACGTAGGTCGGCCGGGCCTGGGCGCCGCGGTGGGAGGCGGGAGGTCTGTCAGAGCGCGGGCCCGGGGGACTCGAACTCCCAGATCCACTTAGAGGCTCGTGGTTCTGAGAAACGGGGGTCGATCGTGCTGGGGATATCTTCGTGTGCCTCGGCCGGGATACCCTCCTCCAAGCTCCTGTCCTGCGGCTGAACGCCACCCGGTACTGTGAGCCCTTCGCACAGGAAGCCCAGAGCTGCGCGCTGAGGAAGGGGGCTGGGGTGGGCGCCTCTTAGCTAGCGGGCTCCCGATGCAATGTCTGTCCGCGCTGCCCTTCAGCGCGGTGAGTAATCGCTCCAACTCCCCGCGGGGCGTGGAGTGTCCGCGCCACAGACGCTTGCTTTGGCGTTCCGGCTTTGGATCCCTGAGCCCTCTAAAATCCATAGAAGCGGGCAGCAGGTTCTGAAAATTTTCAGAGCCTTCTCGGTTCTTCCTTTCCCATGAAGACCTCGCAGCCATCTGCAAAAATAGGAGTTACAGTGGTTGACAGCATGAACTCTGGGGTCAGGCTGCTTGGGTTTATATCTGAGCCTCATCACCTACCAGCTGTGTGATTTTGGGCACGTCACTCAACCTTTCTGAGCTCAGCTTTCCCATCCGTAAAATGGGTGTAATGATAGTGCCTCCGCATAGTTGTGAAGGATTAGAGATTCCCCATCTTAGAGTGCTTCGTTCTGGGCTTGACAGGAGTAAGCGTCTCAATGTCAGTGATTTAAAAGTCCACAGATGAATCCATCTCCCTTTGCCCTCTTCTCCCAAGAGTGAAAGCCCCTTTTCATGAAGTTTGATGAAGGTGATGATGATGCAAATGACAATGATTCTATAGTACCTGGTGGTTAAATAGCTTTTCTCTGATGCTCATTCATTCATTCATTCATTCAACCAACATATATTTGAATGTCTTTTATATGCCAGGTCCTGGATGGGTGCTTTTGCATACTTTTTATCCTCTTACCAGTTATTTGTGCTCAGCATTTTAAAGATGGGCAAACCGAGGCAGGAGAAAACTGAGACTTGCCCAGAGTCACCCAGCTATCTATCAGCAGCACAGTTAGAACAGAGTTTCTGAACTCTTTATTCCTAGATCCAGCAACAGTTTATTACCAGGTTATATCTATATCTGATAATTGTTGGGGGAAAGGGCCTAGTTTAGTTTCTTTTTTCTCCTGGGGCACAGATTTGGAGCCCATCATGTGTCTAATTCTTTTAAGCATACACGGTTAATGGGAGGTCCTGTGGAGTGGGGGGGGCGCCCACAAGGCCATTTGAACTGAGCCTCCAACGTGAGAAGCCCCAGATTTTGGCTGCTGCCCAGCGGCATGTCTGTGTAGGCACTCAGGCCTAGGCTGTAACTTGACTTGTGCGTTGGGCCAGACCACCCAGTTCTGCTAAGAGGCCCCCAGCCTTCAGTTACAAAGGTTACCAGTTCCCAGTGTTATCCAAAGGGGGCAAACTGAGTGAGGAACCAGGATTGCAGCTCACACAAGTATGTTCTGCCTCTCACGGTTACTCATGCCTCCTGAGACCACAGTGAGATACTCGCCTAGAATAGCCATCCAAACCGAACTTCATATGTAACAAAGAATGCTCAATTGCTCTCCATAGTCATTGCATGGTGAGTCACTTTTTAAATATACTTCTTTGTTAACGTTCTTCAGTTCTTCCCATATTGCCTATTTCAAAACAAGTTGAACTTTGTCATTTTCTACATTTGGTATTTACTTTGGGGGGTTCGTTTTTAACTACTTTCTGTGAAAATTGAAGTATTTTGCAATCAGTTTTTTTCTCATTTGCTCAGACCCATGTTTATCTTCTTTTATGTCAGTTCTGAAAAGAAAGATCCATTTGTAATCTTTTAATAGCCTCATGGTTTCATTTTCCAGTTTTAAAAAGTGCCATTGTTCAAGTTTACACTGGCTTTCCTGGATTAAGGTCTTGTTCAGGAAATTAGGGGAAAAGAAATGGTTGAGCAGCCTAGGTCACTACAGTGCTTTAGAGCAGTGGGTTTTGTCTTCTGCCAGACCCTAATCCTCTAGCCATTTGCAGCAAAACAGGTTTCCAGGGAGGATTGAGAAGGGAATAGAAGGGGAGCTACTAGCTGGGCAGTATCCTGGCACCTAGTAAGTAGTCCTGTCTGTACATGCTGTTGCTTCTAAACGCTGGCAGAAAAGCAGACCCATCTCTCCTTCTGTATAGACCTAAGCCTCATTGTGGAACCACTGACTTTCAATACAGGAACATACCCTCAGACACCATCGGCCGCCACCTGTTCTCACAGATTTAAGGGAAAACGGAGGCCCAGAGAGGCAAAGTGAATTGCTTGAGGCCTCTCAGCAAGTGACTCAGACCAATACTCTGACTCATAAATCAGTGCTCTGTGCACCGAGCTCAGTGAGTAGTGGTTCCAGATTTGCTTTGTTGGAACTGGAGATCTTCCTCTTCAGCCTGCTACGCAGTTTCAAGGCTAAGGCAGCCGTTGTCCAGTAAATAGTCCTTACACTAGAGTCTAGTGATTAGACTAAAATAAATAGGAAAATTCCACCACTGCCATACATATGGGATAATTCATTGTTCTTCTTATTCTGTTGGGGAGTTTTTCCATTTGTGAATTAGGGGATTAGGTAGGCGTAGCAAAACCCTCACAGAAATCTTGTAAAGCAATGTACTTTAGGCTGCTGGGCTGTGGAGGCAACTCAGCTGTTTAAAAGCATGGACTGCAGTCACAAAGACCAGCTTCTAGCTGTGTCTGGGCCACTGGTGCATGTATCTGGGTCTCAACCTCTGTTCCTTTGTGAAATGTGAAGATAACAGTGGTTATTTCTTAGAATTGTTTTGAGGATTAAATGAGATCATAGACATTGCCTGATATAGGAAGAAGATTCCATAAAACTTAGCTTTCATATTTCAGCCTAAAAGTGTTTCTTGCTGACTGTGTTTTCTGGTCACAGTATTTTTATATCATCCAGCTCTAGGGGCTTAGTTACCACACGTATTAGGTTTTAATTGGATTTCCATAATAGTGCTTAAGGAGAGGCAAATTTTAAAATTGCTATTTTTCCAGATAAAAAGCACAATTTCTATGAAGTTAATTTATTTGAAGTCTTCTGAAGATTTATTTTAGTTAGTAAATCTCTTGAAAAAAGAGTGGGGTTCTTATGCTAGAAAGTCCAGAAACTGGGACAGGGTGAGTGTGGAAATAAATGGAATAAGGAGGGTGGTTCTGGAGTGTGGCGGAGGGAAAGCCAGGACAAGGGAGGGAAAATCTTATTTGGGGAGTTTGTATAGGGCGTAGAGATGGTTCAAATTCACAAGAGAACAAAGGGTATGATAGCTTAAGGGTTACATTTGCAAGTAAGTTGGGGAATAGGAAACTGTAAATGCTTTTATTTATGAGAGTCTATACTGTTTGAATTTTCTACAATGAGCTTGTAAGTATTTTATTTAAATATATTTTAACTCTTCTCCCCCATCCCCACCCCACATGGTTAATGTTGGTTGATGGTTGATGGTTGACAGATAACTCTGTAACTAACTAGAGAACTAGGTGTGACCCAGGCAGTCAGGCCAGTGGAAGGAACTGGGTGAGTCTGTCTCAACCTGACAACTCTCCCTTCTCCCCGCCCTCTTTTAGGCCTGGGGCTGGGAGGAGGAGGGGGCTCAGGCCAGACTGCTTAGAAGAAAAGGAAGGTCCACATCACACCCCTGACCCATGTACAAAAGTCAGGGAAACCAAAAGAGAGGGGCATTTGCATTTATTTAGCTCTTATTTGGTGCTTGATACACTAGGCTCATTTAATCCTCACAATAACCCTGGGAAGTGGTTATTATCATCCCCATTTTACAGTTAAGGAAACAGAGGCTCAGAGAGGTTGAGTAAGTAAACTAGTAAGATGGCAGAGCTGGGGCTCAGACCCAGTTCTGTGTAAAGCCAAAGTCCTTGGTCTTCCTTTGTCTCTAGGCTATCCTAGAGATAAAACAGTGAGCTTCTTATGCCTTTATTATTCACAGTGAATTATTTAGCACCAAAGAAGATAACTTAATTTTTATTTTCTGGATGTGATGGGGGAACTTTTATTGAACTTTCTTATAAATTTATCCCACTGTCCATGATATTATCTTCTAGCTCTATAGCCTTCTCTTCTGTCCCCACCTTTCTCCATAGGTCCTTTGCATCATGGTTAGATGATTGATTTGTTTCATATTGTGCTGACTAAATTATATGGGCTTATTAATCCCCAAATTCTTAAAAATGGAGGCAGGGATGACTCGTCTCAATTTTATACATGGAAAAGCAGAACAGTAGAACATTGAGCTCTTACCATATGCACTGTTCTAAAATGCTTTGTGTGTCCTCATTCAATCCTCACATCAACCTTCAGAAGTAGGTACTGGTACCAGCTAGTAATTTTACACATGAAGAAGTGGAGGCATGCCGGGTCACCCGCCCAGCCCACTTGGTGGATAGGTAGAAGCAGGATTTCAGCCTGGGTAGCCCAACTCCACAAGCCCACTCTTAGCTCTGTGTATCAGAAAGATCTGGGTTCTAGTCCTGACTGCATAGCCGTGGGTGAATTACTTAACCTTTCTGTTGCTCAGTTTTATCTGTGACACACAGAGGATAAGAGAGAGGGCTTATGTGCTTACATTTCCATGATGTTACACATACAAAACTTTTACAGCAGTGCCCGACATGTGTTAAGTTCTCAACAAATTTTGAGCTTTTGCTGCTGACGTTAGTATCATAAAGGATATGGGTATGCTGGTCTCTGTGTGAACTTTAGAGCCAGACAGACCTGGGTTCTACTTCTAGTTCTGTGCTTACACATGGCTTTGTGAGCAGAAACAAGTCATTTAACCTCTTGAGTCACAGTTCATTTGTTAAATGGGGATAAACAATAATTAAACAACTCACAGGTTGCTGTGAGTCTTAAATGAGATAAAGTGCTATTACTTTTCTGACACATAATAAAGCACTCAATAAACTTTGGTTATCAATATTAATATTATTTCCCCAAGGGACCCTGGGAAATTAAAGTGATATTCAGTCAAGAGACTTACTCTACTTTGGTTCCAGGAGAATGCAAACACCAGAAGCCCTTGCATTAGCCAGGACCCAGGTTTGGGAGGAGACTGCTGAGTTGCTGATCCCTCTATATGCTTTGCTTCCTCAGAGCTCCCAGTATGGGCACTCCAGCCTCGGTGGTAAGTGAGCCGCCCTCTTGGCGGGCCCCAAATGTGCCCCGGGGCCGCAAGCAGGCCTCAGCCAACATCTTTCAGGATGCGGAGCTTCTGCAGATCCAGGGCCTGTTTCAACGCAGTGGAGACCAGCTAGCTGAAGAACGGGCGCAGATCATCTGGAAGTGTGCAGGAGACCCCCGTATGGCAGAAGCCTTGAGGAGGCTGCGTAGGAAGAGGCCCCCAAGGCAGAAACCCCTGGGCCATGTGCTAAACCACTGCAGCAGGCTCAAGTAGGTTCCTGGGACCAGAAGGCTGAGGGAGGGAGAGTGCTAATGATGCGGCTGTTGTCATTTTCTGGCTGAGCTAGTCTTGGCTTCACTGTCAAGTACTTAATATTACAATTGTAAAGTTTACATAGTGGTTGGTACTCAAAAGGTTGCTGTTAACTATTGGAGTTATATGGCCCAATGAACTCCCACACATGTTATCCTGTGGGGCACGGTGCCTGGGTCCTAGCAACGCCAGGTAGGGAACAGTATTGTTTGAAAGCAAAGAATTCCATTGTAGAATGCCAACATCCAAAAATAAGTTTGGTTAGACAAGCTTGGCTGGTATGTAGACTATAGCAAAGTACTACAGATGGTTTAAAAATTGCTGAGAAACTTGGCCTTAAGGAGATGGCATCTTTTGCTAACCCCCTCCTCTATGCTTAGGTCATTGCCTGGCCCAAGAACAGTGAGCTGCAAGAGACTGAGCTGAACCACATGGCCTAAACTGATCAACATGGGTTACAATCTGGGCTCCATTCTTCCAATCATCTTCTGGGGCCCACAATCATAGCATTACATTGGAATGGGCCTTCTGAGATCATCTGGTCCTGGGGTGGCAAATCAGCTACATTGCTTGTATCAAATCCAACTGATAATTACTGCTTAAAAGACCTTGCTAAGGATACTTGGTCTCTCTGATCTCTTGAGTAGATAGGAAGAAGAATATTATGACTGATTAATGATTCTGCCATAAGCACAGGATAAAGTTGGTGAAATGTTGGTTTCACATACTCTGATCTAGTCCAACAGCAAAGGAATGTGAAAAATTTGCTTAAAGTCCTACAGCTCTTGGGGAAGGAGGGGGCAGAGACAAAGGCCAGGGCCCTTGCCCCATTTTGTCTAGGACAGTGTGCCTTTTAGTCCATCCTGCCTAAAATCTCTTTAGTCCTCATTCTATCCTTTTAATGTTGGCTTGTCATATACTTGTTCCCTGCAGAATCCCAGAGCCTCACTTCCAACTGGCCAACCCACAGAGCAGCACCATGGAGACAGCCACCAACACCAGTGAGCAGAATCTGAACTCTAGGAGGACAAGTGCCAGGATCCGCCAGAACTGGAGAAAGCCTGGTCCCACAAGCTATCTCCACCAGATTAGACACTGATCCGAGGAAGGGGCCAGGAATGGCAGTATCTTCCCCAGGAACTATAGGGACTTCTGCCAAAAGGTCCAGGGAGGTGGAGAAGGAAGAGACTTAAGGTGGGCAGTCCCACACAGATGAATGAAAGGAAGAGACTGTTGCCACTGGCTCAGTTCATAACAGGACTGGACTTTTCCACTGGGCTATTCATTATGTGGGACCCATTCCTCACCAGAATGAGGAGAAACACCAACAGTTCCTGCCTCAGCCCTTCCCAGTCTAATACTAGGCCTGGGCTGCATGATATACCCCTGTGACTCAAGTGACAAGCATCATTCCTGCTATTAATCCTCCTGCTACTATTTTAACTCCTGGTCCAGCAGCCCATCCCACATATCTGCCCGTCTCAGGCCAGTACAAGGCAACCATGCTTTAAGTAGAAAATAAAAACATTTGCATCAGGAATTGTGTGAGTTTATAACAGAAGGGGAAGATTCTAAAACAGAGGCTCTGGAGTTGGGGTCTGAGGGGAAGGGCTCATAACAAGGTGCTCCATAAGAAAGAGGAAATGGGGCTGGCCTCCTTTGCTTTCTCATATATCCCCTATCTCCCTGAATCCCTGTATTGCAGCCTCTTCCAGAGGCTGTCAGACTGGGAGGAGATAGGGGAGTATCTTTGCAGGTAGCCATGATCCACAGGAGAAGGGAGAAGTTTCTTGGTGCCTGGCCAGCTTTGGATAGGGGAAAGCTGTTACAGTGGGCAGTGGGTCCTTAGGTAGGATGACTCTGCAAAGTAGCAGGCACCAGCTCCAGGTTGGCTTCATTCAACACTATGGGCCGAACCACCATCCTGAGGTAGGGCAACAGCTGGACCACCATTCTTGAACCTCCTACGTTATGCTAGGTTTTGCATGGTGAAGATTTTTTACTATCCTGGCTTCTCCTCAAAAGAAACATACTATGTGCTCATTAGCATTCAGTTTCCCTCTCTCATCCTACGTGCTTGATTATTTATCACTCAAAGGAACCAGGGTTCAAAATGCTCCAAATAGGGCAGTGACACACATGCACAGTAGAGTTGCCTCCTAATGACCAAGAGGAGAAGCCACTATCGCCTAAAGTTCAGGTCAAACCCTTGGGGCTAGATGATTTTGGAATTCAGAATATTTCTTTACTTTTAGGAAGTAGTAAATGCATACACTGTATAATCCCTAGTAGAGGACCATCTCATAACAAAATAGATCAATACTTCTGCAACAAATATTTACATTAAGAGGAATATATAGTGATTATAAATAGCTTCACCAGAGTGTAGGTTCCAGGTTTTGCCAACAAAAGAGTTCAGATTAGGTTCTGTTGTTAAATGAGTTATGAACAAGTTTCAGTTTTCAGAGCTTTTTGGACATTGGAATTGAAGACCTCCATTTCCCTTTGAAAGAGTGAATTAGCCTCAGAAGCCACATCTCAGAACTCCATAGAAACCCAGGCACTTATTTTGTCCTTTAAAAAATTATCCTCCTTTTGTCCTCAAAAGTGCATTCTACCTTCTAAAGGCATCTTCCTTCCCCCAAAGAAAACTGAACAAAAAAGGTCAGAATTCAATTTGTTATTCATACATCTGCATTGATTTAAATACATTACATACAATTTCTACAGTACATTAGAAGAACAATATAGGGGGCAGCAGCACTCTCAGCCCAGCCTCCACTCCCTGATACTGAACGACAGGGGCTATGGCTGGCAGAGGGACGGCCCATTCTGTGAGTGCCATCCAGAAGCCAGAAGCCTATCCTGGCACTCTGGGCCCCTGGCTCTCCCAAAGTCCATATTCAAAGCAACCTGAGTACAGGCTCCAAGGGAGATGGAGTCAGGCCAAGAAAGCATGCCCTGTACTCTTGAGCTTGCCAGGGACCGCGACCAGCTCCCTCTCACATTGGACCCAGTTTCCTGATCACAGAGCTGGTCTGGATCAGAACAATGTGCAGATTTGGCTTGGCTGGGAGAAGCAACCAGGCTCCTCTTTAGACTCTTCAGGATCTTCCAAGCTCCCAGGTTGGAAGCTTCACCTACATTTTTGTGTTAAGATGTCTGTGGGGATCTACACACACACCTGGGTTCCCTTGGGCCTCTGGGAGCCCTGCTGCTCCTGCAGTCTGGGGGGCAGGCATTATCTGAAACATGGCTCCCAAGGCAGGAGTCCAAGGTTGGCTGGACGGGATTGTCAGGGCTAGGGCAGGCTGGGGAGCTGTGCCTTCCTCCATAAGGCATGCACAGCCAGCTCTTACAGAATCTTCCTGTCAGCAAAGTGGAATCTCAGGGCAAGCTGGTTCCTGGGGGCTGCAATGGAAGGGGACCAATCTGGCCCAGCTGACAAGAGAACTGAAAATCTCTGTTCTACCTCCAGGATCGTGGGAGCTCGGCAAACAGAGGGCACAAAGCCATAGCCCTCGCTCCCTTTCTTTGGTTGTTTTTCAAACCTCCATGACAACTTCTTTCCAAGGCCGACTGACCAATCACAGGGTGCCAGAACCACCAAGAATCCAGCAGCACAGGGCATGAACACTGCTACCCCTTAGTCACAGATGGCACTATTTTTACTCCCCACTGAAGCTGCTCTTTGCTTTGGTGTAGACAAGGCTTAGACACCTGGCAAGGGGGATAGCTAGGAAAAAAGACACATGGAAGCACGAAGATATGCACTGAGCTGGGTAAATCACTGAGCTCTGGGGAACAGGCAGTCTGAAGGCCTCTCTTCTCTGGATCCCATCCCTCTCAAGAAAAACTGGCCCATGGAAAGAAGTCAAGGAGCAAAGGGAAGCTGCCAATTAGGAGTCAGAATACAAGTCCCACCACCTCCACCAGGCAGCAGTGGTACCATAAAGTCCAAGAACCTAATATTCTGTTCTCTTATGAGCAGAACCCACCCCTGAACCCTCACCAACATGGGGCACTGACTGAAGTCCTAAGTTAAAAGAGTTGGAGAAAGCAAAATTTAAATCAATAGGAAGAAATTAGAGGTCAAATTAGAGGACTTGGAGAGTTTATCACCTTCAGCTAGGGCCAAGAACTCAGGGAGCAAGGCTGGATAAATTTAACCATAAACCAAGTACAGCTCCTGGCATACACTTAGGCCATGTGGATCTATTTTGTATGCTGGACAGTCAACTTCCTGTTAAAATATAAATGACTAGACTAGTCCTTCCTGCCTTTGTCTGAATGATAGCCAAGCTGCAGGCCTGAGGAAGAGAGTTGAGTCCCTACCAGAGACAGGGAGCAGGGAGGTTCACATGACCAAATGGAGAACTACTGGGAAGTCTTCAGCAAAAAGTATTCCTGTAATGAGAATTGTGTATGGAGGTTTACAGCCAACCTAAAGCACTAGTGGGAGGAGAAGGAGAAGAAGACTTGGCAAAAACCTAAAGGCTTCTGTGTCTGTCCCAGCACTATGAGTCACCCAATTGCCCTATGACACAATCTTAGTTCTTGGGAGTAAGGAACTGCAATGTACCCAAAAGTCTGAGTCCATACACATTTACACCTGGACAGGAGGTTCTGACATGAAAAGATCTAGGTTCTGCCTGGCTTTTAAATTTGTTTTGTTTTCTGATGCAGAACATAACCAATAATGAGGAACTGCAAAAGAGCAGTGTGTCAGGGAGAAAAGGGGACCGGCTTGCCATTAAGAGAAAGTGGAAGAGAGATGCTCCTTCCAACTATCTGAATTACTTGTATGTAGCCCCAACACTCAGAAGGCCCAGGAGCACTCACTGTCCCTGTGATTGTGCTTCTCCCTGTGCTTTAGAAAGCCCTGAGAGGGCTGGTGAGCAGAGAGGGAGGACTCTTAAGAGTGCTGCTCTCTACTGGCTTCTCTGGCTTTTCCGGCAACCCTCTCCCCAGGCTGCTTTTTTCTGCCCGAGTCTTAGACAGCATCTCCTTTGCCTGCCTCTAAGGCTACCACCATGAAAAGAAGGGCTTCCGACTCTGAAAGCTCTGTGTGTAGGATTCACTAGCCGACCGTTGGTGGGAGCGGGCTGTCTCAACAATCACAGGTGGCATCTGGACGAGGTGCAGGGGACTCTTGTTGTCTTTCAGGGCCTGGGTTAGATTTAGAATCTGCAGCGGGAAAAATGAGATGAGTTAGGAAAAGGCCTAGGTACTCCAAGTCTGCATCAGAAAAAAGCCAATAAAGAAAATAAAAAACATGACAATGGAAAAATCTGGTATATCATACAAGTATGCTATTTAAAAGTAGAAATATGGATGGGCAATAAAGAGAATCTCTCCTAGTTATTTATTTATTAATTATTATTATTTGGCATGGGCAGGCACCAGGAATCGAACCCAGGTCTCCAGCATGACAGGTGAGAACTCTGCCTGCTGAGCCACTGTGGCCCACCATCTAGTTATTTTTAAAATACAAATTAAAAAAAAAAGAGATACACTATTGCTTGCCCTTCCAGTTAGCAAAGACATAGAAGAATACTCAGTGATGGAGGGAGTTAAAGAAACAGGCACTTTTCTTCATGGGCTGTGGCACTGTAACTCGGGACAGTCTTTCAAAAAGCCAAGCTGACAATAAGCATCAAAATTTTAAAAATGAAAAAACTCTCTTTCTCAGCAACTCCATTTTTAAGGACTAAAGAAGCAATCATGGATATGTACAAAATACTCAGTTTTCAAAGTTATAATGCTGTATGTATTATTTATAAAAGTGAAAATCACATAAATGCCCAAGATTAGGGGATTAGTTAATTTAAGAAATAAGAAGCAAGCAACTGGCATAAAAAGCTGATCACAATATCGTTAGCAGAAAAGAAAGGAGATAAGAAACCAACATAATCATGTGATCCCCCGACCATTAATTTCTAAAATTCTATAGTCCTATCTACCTGTCTACATAAAAAAAAGTCTGGAAGTTAGCAGTAGTTATCTCTGGGTTATGAAATTACAAGTAATTTTTGTTTATTGTTGCTTATCTGTATTTTCTAACATTCCTACAAAGACTATGATTTATTCATAACATAAAAATTATTATTTTTTAAGTTAACATTTCTTTGGACTATCCATTACTGTTTCTTCTTCATTCTTCTTCTTCTTTTTTTTTTTTCTTTTCATGGGTAGGCATAGGGAATCGAACCCAGATCACCAGCATGGCAGGCAAGAATTCTGCCACTGAGCCACTGTCGCACCACTCTTCATTCTTTTTTAAAATATAATTTCTATTTTGGAATACTTTGGGGTTTACAAAGAAGTTGAATTCACTCAGTTCCTTCCAATGGTAACATCTTATATAACCACAGTACGTTTATTAAAACTACAATATTAACACTGGTACATTACTATTAACTACAATCACAATAGTCACACTGTAAATGCTATATCTTTATACAACTGTCTTCAAGAATCTAGGCTACTGGAATACAGCTCAACAGTTTCAGGTATTTCTCTCCAGCCACTCTAATACACCATAAACTAAAAAGGGATATCTATATAATACATATGAATAACCTCCAGGATACCTCTCGAATCTTTGAAATCTCTCAGCCACTGAAACTTTATTTTGTCTCATTTCTCTCTTCCCCCTTTTGGTCAAGGTTTTCTCCATTTCTTGAAGTCGGATCCTGGTTCATCCCAGGATTTCTGTCCCATGTTGGGCCAAGGAGATTTACACCCCTGGGAGTCATGTCCCACGTAGGAGGGAGGTGAGGGTGGTGAGTTCACCTGCCACATTGGCTTAGTGAGAGAGGCCACATCTGAGCCACAGAAGAGGTTCTCTGGGGATGACTCTTTGGAATAGTTTTTTAAGTAGGTTTAGCTTATCCTTTGCAGGAGGAATAAGTTTCACTGGGGCAATCCCCAAGACTGAGGGCTCAGACTATTGATTTGGTTTCCAAACTGCTTACAAGAATGTTGGAAAATCTCCAAATGGGGAAGCTGAATATTTCCTCCTTTCCTCCCAGTCCCCCAAAGGGACTTTACAAATACTTCTTTATTCAGCGCCCACATTACTCTGGGATATATTGGGGCATCATACTAATCTGGACAAACCAGGAAAATCTCACACCCTTTTCAAGATTCCATGTACTTATGGCTTTCAACTAAACCGACCGAAGAAGTTAAATTAGGAAATGTACTACCCAAAATATAAATTTTGTACCAAATGAACATCTATTCCTTTAGTCTCACACAGAAGTTGAAGTTTCCAGATATGGACAATATCATCCTTTACCCTATATTCTGAAATACCTTAGTCCTATCCAGATCAGCTTCATTCATATCTCTACTCAAAGTCTGATCACTTTTTCAACTTTTTAAACTGTTGCTTTCATAGCTTCAAAGCTTTAACTCTGAGTCTCAGGTGTCACATAAAACCCCGAAGTTTCTGGGAATGACCAGGTTATAAACAAACAGCTCAGTATCGTAGAGTTTAGGAATAACAGTTACACTTCTTGAATATATGTGACTGCTCTAAGAGCTTAGAATCTAGGACCCTTTACAATAGACCCTGACTTGATAACCCATGTTCTCGACTTCAGTTCACCGAGTTTTTATATTATAGTTAGTCCATATAATTGAGGCATGATAATATCTGTCTTATTTTTCCTGACATTTCACTCAACATACTGTCCTTAAGGTTCATACACCTAGCTGTATGCCTCACAACTTCATTCCATCCTGCTCCCTCTGGTAATCCGTTGTATGTATACACTAAAGTTCCCCCTTCCATTCCTCAGTCACACCCTTAGGCCACCTCCATCCATTGTGGATCACAAACACTGCTGCCATAAACACCAGTGTGCAAACGTCCATTCCTGTCTCCACATTCAGTTCCTCCAGGTACATACTGAGCCACAGGGTTTCAGGATCATATGGCAACCCTACCCCTAGCCTCCTGTGGAACTACTACACTGCCCTCCAAAGGGATGAGTTTCCCTACTGACACAAGGAATAGGTACTTCTCTTTCTCCACATTTTCTCTAGCACTTGTTTCTCTGTTTTTGTTTCTTTGTTTGTTTGCTGTATGGCAGGGGTCACATTTCATTCTTTTTCCATGTGAGTATGCCCTTATTGCAGCACCGTTTGTTGAATTTTTATTGTTAGTTTGTTTTGCTTGTTTTTGGAAAGTGCATGGGCCAGAAATCGAACCCTGGTGTCCTGCATGACAGGCAAGAATTCTACCACTGAACTACCCCTGTACCCCTCTCTGTTCATTTTTAAATAGTTTTATTCACACAACATACAATTCAACCTAAGTGTATAGACATGCCTTAGCCACCAGAATCTATATGAAGACATTTCCTTTTCTTCCACAAAGAATCCATATCCCTTCCCCATGCTCCCCCACCCCCTGCCTGTTCACATTTAGTTTTGGCATAATGCCTTTGTTACATTCAGTGGACGCATATTACAGTGCTACTGCCGACTACAGACCCAGTTTGCATTTTGTACTTTTTCCCATATACCATCTACTTTCAACACCCTACAATAGTGACACTGATTTGCTCTCTCTCATGCAAAAACGTTTTTTTATTTGTACATTTAGTCACTATCTTTGCCCACTCTAGGCATTCCTAAATTATACTGTCTCTGTCTTTATCTTCTATCATTCCTTCTGGTTTCACTCATGCCCCCGCCACTTCTCCCTCAATCATCCTCACATTCAACTTCATTCAGTGTACTTATATTATTGTGCTATAACCAGGTAATATTGTGCTATACATTTCTGAATTTGTACATTCAGTCCTGATGCACAATTTGTATTCTGTCAGCACCAACAGCCCAATCTCTACCCTATATCTATCTCCTGACAACCCATGTTCTTAACTTCAATTTAAGTATGGCTAGGCTCCAGTCCCTGAGAAATATGCCACAACTCACTAATGTTAGTTTATATTAGTGAAACAATACAGTATTTGTCCTTTTGCTTCTGGCTAATTTCATTCAGCATAATATCCTTGAGGTTCACTCACATTGTTACATGCTTCATGACATTATTCTGCTTACAGTTATTTAATATTCATTGTTATGTATTTATCACAGCTTGTTTAGTCATTCATCTGTTGATGGACATTTGGGCTGTTTCCATCTCTTGGCAATGGTAAATAATGCTGCTATAAACATTGGTGTACAAATGTCTGTTTGTGTCTTTACTCTCAGGTCCTCTAAATATATACCTAGTAATGGGATTGCTGGATCATATGGCAATTCTATACTTAGCTTCCTGAGGAACTGCCAAACTGCCTTCCAGAGTGTTTGCACCATTTTACATTCCCACCAACAGTTTATAAGTGTGCCTCTTTCTCTACATCCTCTCCAGCACTTGTGGTTTCTGTTTTGTTTCGTTTTTATAATGGCCATTCTAGTGGGTTTTGTGGTTTTGATTTGCATCTCCCTAATAGCCAGTGAAGTTGAGCATCTTTTCATGAGCCTTTTAGTCATTTGTATTTCCTCTTCTGAGAAGTGTCTGTTCATGTCTTTTGCCCATTTTTTATTGGGTTGTTTGTCTTTTTGTCATTGAGTTGAAGAATCTCCTTATATATTCTGGATACTAAACCCTTATCTGATATGTGGTTTCCAAATATTGTCTCCCATTGTGTAGGCTGCCTTTTTTTTTACTTTCTTAAAAAAGTTATTTGAGAAGCAAAACAGTGTGTAATTTTGAGGAGTTCCCATTTATCTATTTCTTTTTTCAATGCTTGTGGTTTGGGGGTAAGGTCTAGTAAACCATCTTTACAAAATTTATAAGATATTTCCCTAAATTTTCTTCTAAAAGTTTTATGGACTTAGCTCTAACGTTTCGGTCTTTGATCCATTTTGAGTTAATTTTTGTATAGCGTGTGAGATATGGATTCTCCTTCATTTTTTTGCATATGGATATCCAGTTCTCCAAGCACCATTTATTGAGGAGGCTGCTCTGTCCCAGGTGGGTTGGCTTGACTGTCTTATTAAAGATCAATCATCCACAGATGAGAGGGTCTATATCTGAACATGCTATTAGATTCCATTGGCCAGTATATCTATCTATATGCCAGTACCATGCTGTTTTGACCACTGTAGCTTCGTCATATGCTTTAAAGTCAGGTTGTGTGAGACCTCCCACTTCATTTTTCTTTCTCAAGATATCTTTAGCTATTTAGGGCACTTTTCCCTTTCAAATAAATTTAGTTATTGGTTTTTCTAGTTTTGCAGAGTAAGTTTTGGGGATTTAAATTGGCATTGCATTGAATTATAAATCAATTTGGGTAGAAGTGACATATTAACTATATTTAGTCTTATAATTCATGAACATGGTATGCCTTTCCATTTATTTAGGTTTTTCATGATTTCTTTTAGCAATTTCTTGTAGTTTTCTGTGTATAAGTCTTCTCTATGCTTAAATTTATTCCTAAATATTTGATTCTTTTGGTTGCTACTGTAAATGGATTTTTCTTTCTTGACTCCCTCCTCAGATTGTTCATCACTAGTACAAAGAAATACTACTGATTTGGGGGTGCTGATCATGTACTCTGCCACTGCTGCTTTCATTTATTAAGCTCTAGAGGCTTTGCTGTAGATTTTTTGGGATTTTTGTGACATACAGTATCAAATAATCTACAAATAGTGAGGGTTTAACTTCTTCCTTTCCAGCTTGAGTGCCTTTTATTTCCTTTTCTTGTCTAATTACTCAGGCTAGATTTCCAGCACAATGTTGAATAACAATGGTGACAGTGGACATCCTTGCCTTGTTCTTGATCTTAGAGGGAAAGCTTTCAGTCTTTCCCCATTGAAGATAATGTTAGCTGTGGGTTTTCATGTATTCTCTTTATCATGTTGAGGAAGTTCCTTTCTATTTCTATCCTTTGAGGTGTTTTCAAGAAAGGATGCTGAATTCTGTCAAATGCCTTTTCTGCATCAAGAAAGATAATCATGTATGTTTTCTACTCTGATTTGTTGATATGGTGTATTACATTAATTGATTTTATGTTGAAC
>PVIY010025542.1:22755-36710 GCA_004026745.1 Myrmecophaga tridactyla | reverse complement strand
TTCCCAGCTCAGAGAAAGTGCTGACCTGTGCAGCTGGGTCACATCTGCCCGCAGTCCACAAAGGCATAATGCCAACCTGCTGCCGCAGTTCCACACATGCCACAAAGGGCTCAGTGCCTTAAGCCAGCGCACACCAAGGTTACGCCCCCCCATGCCAGTGCACCCACACAGCTGCATCCTCCCTGGCCGCTGGGCACCCACTTTCACAAGCGTCAGCATAACATCCCCAACCTGCACCTATACCTGTCCTGAAACAAGTCACTGCACTGAGTCCCCTACCCCGTACCATGCTACCTGCAGTACAACCACCCTGCAAACACAAAGCATTGGACTACTGAAGAAATCAACTCCCAAAGTAAATCTATCAAAATATTTACAGAATGAAGACATGCTGCCATGAAGACAGCAGAGGATCACTGAGCATATCACAATGCAGACAGATATAGGCCTGTGTAATGACCAAATTAAAACACCAGAGGAGACAGGCATTGGAATAACTAATCAAAGATGTTCATACAACTCTATTTAATAAAATGAGTGGGATCAAATGACATAAAGGATCAAGAAGACAGTAAAAAAGCATAAAGAGGAATTTGAATGAATAAACAAAAATAGTAGATATCACAAAGATTAAAGATCCTGTTGACCAAATAAAAAACATACTAGAGGCACACAACACCAGATTTGAAGAGACAGAAGAAAGAATAAGTGATATAGAGGACAAGATAACTGTCTTCGAAGACTCAGAACAGCAAATGACAAAAAATAAAAATTGAATTGGATCTCAGGGAAATGATAGACAAAACAAAGCGTGCAAATATAATAATCATTAGTGTCCCAGAAGGAGAAGAGAGGAGTAAAGGGCTAGGAAGAGTAGTTGAGGCTATAATGGGAGAAAACTTCCCAACCCTCATAAAGGACATAAATATACAAGTCAAAGAAGGCCAGCCAACTCCAAACAGAATAAATCCAAATAGGCCTTACCCAACATACATACTCGTCAGTCTGTCAAATGTTGAGTAGAAGCAGAAAATCCTGAAAGCAGCAAGAGAAAATCTACTACATACAAGGGAAACCAAATAAGACTGACTTCAGACTACTCAACTAGCACCCTGGAGGCGAGAAGGCAGTGGTATGATATATTCAAGATCCTGAAAGAGAAGGACTTCCAGCCGAGAATTCTGTACCCATTCAGAATTTTTTTGAAGCCATATTGTCCTTCAAAAATGAGAAAGAGAGATTGAAGTTTCACAGACAATGAAGTCCTGAAAAAAATTGTCAAGAAGAGATTGACCCTACAAGAAATACTAAACGGAGTTCTACTGGCTGAAAAAAAAGGAGAGGGAAGTCTGGAGGAGGGCACAGAATTGAAGAGTAGCACTAGGGGGTAATTTAAGTAATATAAAGAGAAAGATGAAAAAGAATATATAGATCTAACAAATAAAATAAAAAAGATAAAGTGGTGGATTTAAGAAATGCATTTTCAGTAATAATTTTCAATGTTAATGGACTAAACTTACCAATTAAAAGGTACAGATTGACAGAATGGATTAAGAAACATAATCCAACTATATGCTGCTTACAAGAGACTCATCTTAGACACAAGGATAAGAAATAGATTGAAAGTGAAAGTATGGAAAAAGATTTTCCACCCAAGTTGTAACCAGAAGAAAGCTGGAGTAGCTATACTAATATTGGACAAAATAGACTTTAAATGTAAAGACATAAGAGACAAAGAAGGACACTATATACTAATTAAAGGTTCAGTTCACCAAGAAGATATAGGCATGCCTAAGAGTTATTTCTGGAGGACCTCTTTTGTTGCTCAGATGTGACCTCACTCTCTCTAAGCCCAACTCTGCAAGTGAAATCATTGCCCTCCCCCCTGCATGGGACAGGACATCCAGGAGTGGAAGTCTCCCTGGCGACATGGGAGATGACTCCCAGCGATAAATCCAGACCTGGCACCATGGGATCACCAATTCCATTCTGACAAAAAGGGGGAAAAGAAGTGTAACTAATAAAGTTATCAGTGGCGGAGAGAGTTCAAGTAGAGTCAAGGGGCTACTCTGGAGGTTGCTCTTATGCAAGCTTCAGTTAGATCTTGCTATGTATCATAACCTGCCAACCCCCAACCAGGACCATCCCAATCAATCCTAAAGAACACCTAGGGCAATATATAAGATTCCACAAGGGTTCCACGCACTAGAGTAACTTTCCAGAAATCTACAACTTCCAGATAGGTCCCTGGACCAGATAAGTTCTGAAACCTAGTCCAGCCTCTCCAGAACATCAGATAATTCCATCTCCCTATCCTATATTAGTTACAGATCCTTCCAATATGAAAAATTTAGAAGTGCCATAGTCCAAACATCCCTAAAGAGAAGGAGGGAAAGGTCAAAGGTGATGGTGGAGTTATACAGTGAAGATAGGATTTAATAAATGAATATGAATACTGAATCATTAAATTGATATTACTTTTAGTCTCCAGTACTTTAGAGCAACTAGAACTAAAAACTTAAAAATATGGAATTGTAACCCATGTCAAGCTCGAGAATATGCTCTATAACTAATTGTGGTGCTGTGCTTTGAAATGTATAGCTTTTGTGTATATATGTTATTTTTTACAAAAACAGAAGGAAAAGAAGTCAGTTGTGATGATAAAAAAAAATATTTAAGCCCTCTAGCTTCCTATATTCTGGAGCAACTAGAAGGAAAAATATGAGAGGATCATATGGTACCCCATGACAAACTCTGGGATCTGTCCTGTAACTACTTGTTGAAGAGTGCTTTGAAATGTGTTGCTTTTTTATTTCTTTGCTTTGTGTATATGTTATACTATACAATAAAAAAAAGTCGAAAATAAAAAAAACCAAATACACTAATACGTGGCTGAGGCTAAGATGTTTGACTATATTGATATGACATGTATTCCTAACCTTCCATTGCTAGGAATTTAGATTCTATCTAGTTTTTCATTATAACAAATAATATTTTTAAATATAAAATGGAACCAAATTTAAAATATTAAAAATAAGAAGAAACAATGATCCATAAAATCATAATAAGAACAGTGAGGAAGAATATGCATGTGAAAAATTGTTTTAGAGCAAAATTGCCTAATGATCCAGTGGCAGAACAAGGAATGAATTCTGAAAAGCTAGATACTCATACCTCATAAGAAGATAAAAATGGCAACACCTACAAAAGAACTGTGTACACTCACGTAAGTTAATTTTTTAAATTTTTTCTAAGATTTGGCAGTCTCTCAGGAATAAAGATTAAATGTAGTATGTAAAGAAACCAATAAATATTAATACTAATATCATCATTTCCCCCCCCCAAAAAAAAATATATATATATATATGCTGAGTGAAAGAAGCCAGATACAAAAAACCCTACATTATATGATTCCATTTATATGAAATGTCTAAAACAGGCAAATCCACAGAGACAGAAAATAGATTAGTGGTTGCCAGGACCTGGAGGGCAGGTAAGGGGAGTGAATACCTACTAATAGGTACAGGATTTCTTTTGGGGTAATGAAAATGTTCTAGAATTAGATAGTGGTGCTGGTTGCACAATTTTGTGAATATACTAAAATCTGAATTTTACATTTAAAAAAAATCTGAGTTTTATGGTCTGTGAATTATATCTCAATTTTTTTAAAAGATAGAAAGGCAAAAAATTTTTTATAATTATTGCATCTAGGGAGTAGGTGTTTGATAATCAGTTTTACTGTTGTCTACTTTTGTGTATGTTTAAAAGCTTTCATGTTGAAAAGTTTAAAACTTTTCTTATCAACTTCTGTTTATATTTTAATTTAGAAATATTAATCAAGAAAGCACTAAAGCATGTGTTGAGTGACCTCTCAACCAAGATTTCTTCAAACGCTCTAGTGTTCAGAATTTGCCACAGTCCCGTATACATATGGCCTAACAGTGACATGAGCACTGTTCCAGGAGAACTGAATGACAGCACTTCTTGTAAGAACATACTGCGTTTTATTCAGTAAGTATGTTTGAAATTTGCTAGAAATGTTTTCAAACATCATTTCATATTATAAACTTCTTTTTGCAATAAAAATTTAGAATTGGACAGGAAGAAGATTCAAAACGAAAATTCATGAGAAAGAAAGACAAAAAGATGCCAGACATGGTAAGTAGTTTTCCAGTGTTCTCTATTGATAACAATTTTAAATTGTTTTGAATTTGGAGCTGAATGAAAGCTTAGGAATTATTTAATGTAACCTTCTTTTTTTACATACCAGAAAGCTGAGGTCCAGAAAGATTAAGTGACTTGCCAAAGATTTTATCTCTTTTACATCTTTAAACTTTTGTCCTGTTGTACTACAGTTCTTGTAAGTTTTTTTAGATGCTTTCTTTGCTTCCACAAAAGTAAAACTAAACATTGAGTGCATTTACAGGTTATTTAAAAATAAACAAAAAGGAATCATCCTGAAACATGACAAAGTGATACATTATACTAAAATAATAAGTAATAAGTGCTTTTTATTCATACTGTCCTTGGTTCCACTGTTTTTTGAACTAATATTATTAGCACCTACCTTATGCTGAGACCTTTGCCAGATGCTGGAAGTTGAAAATAGATATACTTCCCTTAAGACAGAAGTTGTATAAGGTTAATATAAATAGTGTGTTTTTCTAGACTGGTAGGGGAGAAAGGAGTTGAGTGAGTTTGGAGAGGTAGACAGGAGCCATTTCATGAGAGGCCTAAAGTAATATTCCAATAGGTATTGGAATAAAATGGATTGTACTCGGAGACTAATTGGATATGGCGTGAACAGTTTCTTGTTTGGGAAGGTGGGGGAGACACGAGATCAGTTTTGGACATGTAATGTTTGAAATACCAGTGAGATGTCCAGATGAGCTGTTAAGTTTACAAGTGTGGAATATATGAAAAAATTCTAGGCTGGAGATAATGATTTGAAAATCTCTAGTAGTTGGAGCTTGGTATTTTTGAGTGTACAGGCCAGTTATTTTGTAGAATGTCCCTCAATTTGGGCTTTTTGTTTCATCATGGTTAGATTCAGGCCATGCATTGTTGGCAGGAATACCACAAAAGTGATAACGTGTCCTTCTTAGCACATCATTTTAAGAGGCATGCATCATCAGTTTGTCCCCCTTATGGGTGATGTTAACTATAACTCAATTAAGGGTGTCACCAGTTTTCTCCACTGTAAAGGTTCTATTATCTCCCTTATAAATAGTATCTTGTTGGAAAATACGTGGAGACTATTTATGTACTTTATTCCTCATCAAATTTTTACCCGCTAATTTTAGCATTCTTTGATCATGTTTGCCAGAATCCAGTATTAATCTGATGGTTACAGAGTGGTGACTTCTAAGTCTATTACTTTCTTCTACATTTATTAGCTCATATTATACTGTGAGGAAGAGCTTTTCCTTTTCCCTACTTATTTATTATCTACATAGATGCTCAGATTTTTCTTTTATGCAATGGGCTGTAATCTGTTGCTATCGTTATTTATTTTCATGCCCATAGTTTCCAAGATTTGGCTAACAGGCACTTCTTCTGGGTGGCTCCTGTGTCCTTTTGACAGTGTATTTTTGAGCACTTCCTTACTTCCTGGTACAAAATGTTCCGGGCTCATCATGTACTTTTCCTGTTCTAGCTCAGCTAATGACCATTCTTAGAGTATTTGTACACACACACATACACAGACACTACACTTAACATACACATACATATTTATGACACATAAATCCACATTCATCTGTGTAAATTATTTTGATACCTCCAATTCCAATTCAGCCCCACAGGGTTTGTGACCAAGTTTGTGGCCTTTTCTCGGTAAGACACCTAGCTCCTGATATCCTCAATATTTTGCTAAATTTGTTCATTCCTGCAATATACAGAAAGTAGTTTCAGAATTGTTGATCCATCTCACTGTAAAAATCAAACTTACTAAGTGGGGTTCAATATTTGTTTATAGTTCATTATGTCTTTAGATCAGGGATATAGAGTAAAAATACTATGTTTAGAAGCTCCTTGGGTTATTTCTTCCCTTCTTTCCCCATTTGGTTTGTATTTACGTTTAGTTTTGGTGGGTTTTTTTTTTTTTTTGAAAAATTTTAATCTATGCAAAAGTGGAGAGAATAATGTAATGAACCCCAATAAATCTATAGCTAGATTCAACATATATCAACAGATAATGTTCATCTTTATTCCCCCACTCACTCTCCCCTTCACACCAAATTTTTTTTAGTTTTATGTTTTTGTTTTTTTCTTAATGGACAAGCCAAAACAATGTACAAACACGAACATTCTTAACATACAAGCATTCCATACATGGTGTACAATCAGTGGCTCACAATAGCATCTCAAAGTAGTATATTCATCACCATGATCATTTTTTAGAACATTTGCATCCCTCCAGAACACACCAAATTTTGAAGCAGGAGGTTTTAGTTTTATTTTTGTTTGTTTTAAGGTAAGATTTATGCTATTAAATGATTTTTTGTGCTCTAGTTTTTATATTGTCCTTAAAAAGTCCTTTTACTTCTAACCTTATATTTAGTGTTCAATAGACTGTAAGTTTACTGTTACTGTTTATCTGTATAGCATCACATAGTAAATATAGATCTTATGCTGGAAATGTCAACCCCTCTGGCAGCTGTAACCCCCGTCATTGAGAGAGAAAGTGGAGGACACCACTATGTTAATATGACTTTACCAGTTGATGCAGTTTTATCTGTTGCTCCAGAAGAAATATGGGGAAAGTAAGTATTTTATAGTACTACTATTGCATTTAAATGAAGCCCCTTCTCCAAAGTAATCAGAGCCCATTTTTAAATAAGACGTAGGCAATCCAGGGTTATTGCTGTTCTTGTTCTTACCATGATATACTCCTTGTTCATTATTAAACTCAGAATCATCTAGTAATTAAATGTTCAATTGGAGGAGATAGGGTAGCATGCTAATGCATATAGGGTTTTTCCTTTATCCACAGAGGAGATAAACGGTTTACTTCACTTTGCATAATTCAGACTTCTTTTAACAAACTCGGTCTATTCAAGTTTTTTACTATATTAGAGTAATTTACTGTATTAGCTCTAAACTTTCTTAATCATTTGTAGTTTTACTACATAAATTTGTAGTTTTTTACTGTATTGGGGATATATTAGCTCTAAACTTTGATTGGTTGTAGGCACTATAACTTTTGTTATGCACTTTGTATATTTTTCCCCCACAGAGTTCGTAAACTACTAGTAGATGAAATTCATAATCAACTAACTGATATGGAAAAGTGCATTTTAAAATATATGAAAGGAACATCTATTGTGGTCCCTGAACCATTGCACTTTTTATTACCAGGGGAGAAAAGTCTCATAACAATTTCATTCCCGTCAGGAATTCCAGATGGTCAGCTGCAGCCCTATAGAAAGGTAATGAAAGTTTATTTATTCTTAGGAAAAAGATAGTGACCATCATTCATTTTTTATTTTATTATGTATTTCTAATAAATGGTGATTATTGTGTTTTATTTTAAGAGTGTGGAAACAGACTATTCATTTTACTTATTAGATTATTTCATTTCTGTTCTCATAGAACTTCTTTTAAGTATTGCTAATGAAAAAATATTATGCTAAACCAATATGTTACATTCAAATTTCATATCATCAATGTGATTCATATGTTCTATGAAATTTATTTATTTTTCCAGTAGTGAACTATAGAAATGAAAGGATGCTTATAGCTGACAAGTGTTAAAAACATTTTTTCTCTCCCGTTACTTCTAGATTTATGAAAGAGAAAAGGAAAAATTATAAATTTTGGTATTTCTGATTAGAATTTATGGTAATACTTCACCATCACCACCTCTCAGGGCTATTTGGGTTTTATAAAAGGAATTTTGGAGAAAACAGCATTTAAAGAAATGGTCAGATTTATTGACAAATGACTGATTTAGGGGTACACCCATCAAAATTGTAGTATAGTTGGGAAAAAGGACCTACTCCAAGCAATGGAGTACAGTTAACAGTAATAGCTTAATATTCCTTATCAGCACTAACAAGCTTACCACACCGAATTCTAGGGGTCAGTAATGGGGGTGGGAGGAGTGTTAAAGAATATGGAGTGTTTGGAGTTTTCTTTTTTTATATCTATCAGTTATTTTTCTTTTTGGAGCAATGAAAATGATCTAAAATTGAGTGTGATAATGATTACACAACTAGGTGATGATACTGTGAGGCACTGAGTGTATACTTTGGATGGATTATATGGTATGTGACTATATCTCTATAAAATTTGTGAATATGATTAGCATGGGAGTATCCTCCTTATCTTTGCCCCTAAGAAAAAGTGTAATTCTCGAATCCTCTAACCTCTGTGGTAAGTGCTAGGTGAATTGATTTGCAGAGGGCTATTATTGGTTAATGATAATCCTATTCAGACAACTTCAAGACATAGGAGATATGACAAAGAAGATGTCATACTTTTCAAAGTAACTATTACATGTTTTTATACAATTGGGAAAATACTGCATTTAAACTTGTATGTGTACTTTTATTTTCATGCCATAGTGGCTGGTTTTATACCAACCTGTACTCTGCAGTTTAATCACAACCCCTTATATTAGTAAAACACTGTAAACATGACTTTTTGAAATACTTTGATATAATTATATCATTGTTACTTATAATTTATTCATCTATGAGGTATTTCAAAATCAGTCTTTAGGCTGGTTGTACCTTAACAGGTTCTGTTATAAGTCATTAATTTAAAATTATCCTATTTCTTTCACTATAGCAAGTAAATTATTTTCATTTTCCTGTGTTCTCTTCCAGTTTTTATCCTTATTCTAGATAAGCAAAAATAAATCTTAGTTGATTTTGAGTTTAAATTTCACCCTCTTTAACCTTAGTGAATTAAATCATAAATGTGAAGTCTGTTATAACCAATAAATAGTTAATTTTCAGTGTTTCATATTGTCTTTAGTTTGTTTTTATTGACTAGGTTTCCAAATCATTAACTTTTTTCTCTTCTTTCCTATCAATTATAATTTCCTCTAGGAGTTGCATGATCTCTTCAATCTACCTCATGACAGACCTTATTTCAAAAGGTCTAATGCTTATCATTTTCCAGATACACCATACAAAGATGGTTATGTTAGAAATCCACATACTTATCTTAGTCCACCTAACATAGAGTCTGCTATGGTAAGTTTAATTATTTATGGGAGTCAGTTGATCATTAATGTCATTAATTGTCTTTTGTTGGTACTCAGTAGAAATTACAAGCATTGACTCAGAATATCCACCACTCCTAAAGCATAATTTACTACTCATTTCTTTTAATATACATGCTTAAGTAGTAATGAACAGTGATCTAAAAAGGATAGGAATAGATAGGATATGTCACATTTCTCTTCTTAAAATTCTATTCCTTGATTTCTTTTAAGGCTTCTCCTGATTCTATTTTTTTTCTGAACCTGAAGAACCATGCTAACTAAGGGCGTATTCTACCCAAACCTCACTGTAGGATAGTCTTATAAGGTCCTACAGCATAATTTCTGGGCAGCATGTACCTGGGTGCAAAGGATAAACACTTACTAAAGGTAATTTAAATAAAAGTGGTTTGGTGGAGGGTAGAAGAGGCTATTGTGATGATACATGTAGGCCAATAAGAAAGATAGGATCTGATAGGCATCCAAGAATAAGAATGCTAGTGCAGCTGAGCCTCTTAGAACCAAAGAAGCCCAGTGACTGGCAGCTGTCTTCTTGTCTCTCTCGCTGGCTCCATGATGGCATTTCTGCTTCCTTCTAGTGCACGTGCTTTTGGTCCTAACTGACCTTTTCTTTTCCTGGTTAGACAATCTTTCTGTGAACATTCCTGTACATATCTCCTAATACTTATGTGCCATGGTTGTCAGCATATTGCTATATTTGCTTCATCTCTCCCTTTTCTCTTTTTCCCCCTGAACCATTTCAAAGAAAATTGCAGGTATCATGCTATTTACCCCTAAATACTTCTGCACAAATCTTCAAACAATATTAGATTTGCATTCATACGATAAACCCAGTTTGGTCATGAGTTATTTTTTTATTCATTGATAGATTCAGTTCTCTAACATCTTGTTAGGATTTTTGTTTCTGTGTTCATAAACGATACTGGCTTATAATTTTCTTTTCTCATATCATTCTTAGTTTTTATCAATAGTACACTGGCTCATTGAATGACACTTTTTAATTGTCTAGAGAAGTTTGTATAAGAGTAACATGGTGTTTACTTGATCATTTGGTAAAACTCACCTACATATATACAAAAGTTAGGGCTTAGAGTTTTCTTTGTGAGATTTTTAATAATAGATTTAATGTTGTAAGTGATTATAGGACTTTTTAGTTTTTATGCATTATATTTATCTAGGTTTCAATTTCTACTGTAGTTGTAGTTACAGCTTCTTTCTCATTCTTCATATCATTTTTAATGCCTTCTCTTTTTATTTTTTTTAAACTTTTGGCTTTGTTGACTGTGTCTATTGTAACATTTATAATTTTTGTTCTTTAATTTCATCTTTCTGCACTTTCTTTTGATTTATTTTTATATTTTTTCTTTGAATTTCTTGAGTTGGACACTTAGCTTATTGTGAAGTCTTTCTTATTTTCTAATTTAAGCTTTTAAATTTCAAACAAAATAGTGCTTTCACTGCATTCCACAGGTTAAACATTAAATATTAAACATTCCACAGGTTTTAATTTGAAGTACTTTCATATATATCTAATTATTTTTACATTTCTATTACTATTTTTATTTATTTCTATTACTGTTTTTCCTTAATCCATGAGTTATTTAGAAGTGTTTTTTAATGTCTACATATATCAGAATTTATTTATTTATTTACTGATCTCTTAACTTTTGTCTACTGGTCAGATCGATTTCTATATGATAACCAACTGACATTTTGTGAGAGGTCAGAACTCTGAAATCAGTATCACTGGGCCAAAGTCAAAGTATCCCCAGAGCCATGCTCCCCCTGGAGACTCTAGAAGTGAATCCATTCCTTCCCTCTTCCAGCTTCTGCTGGCTGCAGGCACTCCTTGGCTTATGACCACATCACTCCAGTCTCTGCCTCTGTGGCCCAGTGCCTTCTCCTCTTCTCTCTGTCAAATCTCCCTCTGCCTCTCCCTTTTAATAATACATATGATTGAATTTAGGGTCCAGCTAGATAATCCTGGATAAGCCCAATTTTAAGATCCTTAACTTAACCAAATCTGCAAAATCTCTCTCTCTCTCCTTTTTTCCCCCATGTAAGTATATTCACAGTTTCTAGGGATCAGAATGTGGATTTCTTTTGGGGGAACCACTTTTCAGCCTACTACAATGATTTAGTTATAAACTTTCTATCTGTGCTTGAGAAGAATATGTATTCTCTAATTGTTCGGTAAGGATTCTTTATTTGTCCATGACTTTTCTCCTAATTTTTTAAAAGTAATGACAATGCCAGTTTTTCAAAAAGAAAACATATGTATTCTTAGCATTAAACTACAAGGAAAAATTTATATATTGGCCCTTATTTAAGGGTCATTAAATAGCATTCCTGGACCATAATTGTGGGTTTACAGAATTGCAGAAACATTCTTCATATGTCCTATTATATAAACCATTTATTTCTTATTTCCTTCCTTCCCTTATTCATCATTCATTCAACAAACATTTAAGTGTCAGTTGTGTGCCAGTCCTCATTATAGACGTTTAGGCCCAGAAATGAGTAAAACAATGTGCATGCCCTCATTGAGCTCAGTGTTAGTGTAGTAGGGAAATACTTTAAAAATAATAATAAGTAATGTGTCAAGTAGTGACAAATGCTATGGCAAATAAAAATAAAGCAGTATGAAGAGTGACAGCCAGGGCAAGAGGGTGTGCCATTTTTAGATTAGATGTTCAGATAAGCCCTCTGAGATTTGAATAGAAACCTGAGTGGAGGAAGGGTACAAGCTGTAAAGTTATCTGAGAAAAGAGTGTTCCCAGCAGAGAGAGCTATAGGGTTCTGAGATTAGAATGTTCCTGGCACATATAAACTTAAAGCAGAACAGAGAAAAATGGTAGGAGATGAAGTTGGAGTGAAGGCCAGGAGGCAGGTCATGATGGGCTTTAATAGTCTTTGGTAAGAACTTCAGACCTTTAATAAAAAGGCAAGAGATAATAATATTAAATTGTAGGTTTTCAAAGGCATTTTGTAAAACTTTTTTTGATTGTGAAATATGACATATATACAAAAAGCAATATATCTCAAAGTATATTGTAATAAGTAGTTATAGAACAGATTTCAGAGTTTGGTATGGGTTACAGTTCCACAATTTCAGGTATTTCCTTCTAGCTTCACCAAAACACTGGAGGCAAAAAGAAATACCAATCTAATGATTCAGCAGTCATACTCATTTGTTAAATCCTATCTTCTCTGTTATAACTTCTCCTCCACTGATCCTTTTCCTAATATTTAGAGGTATTTGGGCTTTGCCCATCCTAACTTTTTCATGTTGGAAATGGGTGTTGATAATACGTGATGGGGGATAGAACTAGTTGATGTTCTTGGAGAGGCTGGCACCACTGGATTCCTGGACTTATCTGGCTTAGGAACCCATCTGGAGGTTGTAAGTTTCTGGAAAATAATCTTAGTGGATCTCAGATAAAGCCCTAGATGTTCTTTAGGATTGACAGGAATGGTTTTGATTGGGGTTTGGCAAGTCCTGGTAATTAGCAATATCTAGCTGATGCTAGCGTAAGAATAGCCCCTTGACTCTATTTGAGCTCTCTTAGCCACTGATTTATTTTACTACATTTCTTTTACCCCTTTGGTCAGGAAGGTGTTGTTGACCCCACAGCACCAGGGCCAGGATGATCCCTGGACGTTGTCAAAGACCTTTTTATAAGGAACTAACATAACGGTCTTTCTCTGAGAACAGTAAACATGACTCAACTATATGTAAAATATTTACATGTATCTGAAATTAACATTTGACTGTTTCTTTTATATAGACATATGTGGTCCAAGGCATATATGGTTATCATCATTATATGCAGGATCGAATAGATGACAATGGCTGGGGCTGTGCTTATCGCTCTCTGCAGACTATCTGCTCTTGGTTCAAACATCAGGGATACACGGAGCGATCCATCCCAACACACAGAGAAATTCAGCAGGTACAGAACATTCCGTTTGAAATTATGATCAATTGCACAATTCATTAGCCCCTACTATGACCATTAATAATACCCCATAGTGCAGACTTATTTCTGTTTAGAAGAAAAAAATATATACTGGTAATCAGGGAAGGTGCCCTAAATGTAATTTTTTTAATAGCTGTCTCGTGTGTGGATTTTTTTTTTTTTTATATTTTTAAATGTATAAAGGCTCTAGTTGATGCCGGTGACAAACCAGCAGCATTTGTCGGATCACGGCAATGGATTGGATCTATTGAGGTACAGCTGGTATTAAACCAATTGATTGGTATAACTTCAAAAATACTGTTTGTCAGGTAAGGATACTTTAAGAAATTAGACAAATCATTGCAAAGTGATTAATTTGTCACTTTTATTAAAATAATAGAAAAATCCTATTTTCCCTCATTTCTTTTTACTTTCTCCTTTTCCTCATTGTTTTCTCATTTTTTTTAATCCCAAGGGGGTTCCTTTTGATTATTTTTTAGAAGACTTTTGAGTTTATGAATAAACTTTGCAATACATACTTGTATTGTCTCGGCTTAATTTTATCGTGGAAGAGGAAAATTTGTAAGTAATGTTAACTTTGAGTGGAGTTATAGAAAGTCTAGTTTTCTTTATGTTCAATTCCTTAGAAAGCCTTGAAAGGAGAAAATCAAATGTTGATCCATGACTAGCCTTTTGGTTTAGCTCCTGTTCTTTTTCTTCCTCAGGTATTAATCAATAATGTGTCCTAATAATGTATTCATTTT
>PVIY010025542.1:0-22655 GCA_004026745.1 Myrmecophaga tridactyla | reverse complement strand
AATACTTTAATATTAAGTATTCAGTACTTTAATACTTCTGATTTTACAGTTGGAATTTGGATTGACTGGAAATCAGTGATAACAAGTAAATGCTACATTAAATAGAGAAGCAAAAGTGGGATTAAAAAGTGAAAGTTTGGGTACATTAAAACATTATTTATACATTTCTTATTAAGGAAGCAAGCCAAGGTTTAGCACCACCTGGTACCTCCCTTCCATAAAAATATCACTCTTCATCTGTCCATCTTTCTTTCCTTTCTCAAAAGTTGTAATTTTATAAGACATTGAAATATTTCCTTAAAATATGTTGCAGTTTATAACATTTTACAGTTTTCATATTGCTTTACAGACATTATCTCTGTTTGTCCTGGAATCTCCTGTGTCATGTAGACAGGGCAGGTATAATTGGTCTGAATGTAAAGATGAGGAAATTAAGGCACAGAAGTCTGGCAGCAAGAAGACAAGAACCCAGGACTCAAAACTCATTCTTCCGATAATCAAATCCATCCGTAAAAGCCCCCTGAGCACCAGGGCGCCCAGTTCCAATCTCATGTTCTAAATCCAGGACCTTCTGTCTGTGGTTCCAGAAGCAGAGTACCAGGTCATCACGCCTTTCCTACCACATTCAGTGGTCTTAAGCACTAGGAGAGATTACGTTGCTTTAAACTGCTAAGTCAGTTCCCTGTTGCTTGTAACTATTTAAATTTATATTGTTTTCATTTCAACAACAAACCAAAAAAGAAAACAAGGTAGAAAACATTGGCCCTGAAGTTCAATATTGATCTCAGTGCTGGAAGTAGTTCATCTGATAGAAATGGTTTCTTTCTAGCCAAGGTTCTGAAATGGCTTCTCAAGGACGAGAACTGGCTAATCATTTCCAGAGTGAAGGAACTCCAGTAATGATTGGTAAGGTGTCGTGGCAATCTTGAGCTTTTTGTTGGAGAATATGCAAAACTTACCATTGATATGAACATGTAATGTTATATAAAAAGTCCTTTTGAAAAAAATTTAAACTACCTTTTATACAATACATACTGATCTCTGCATTAAAAAAAAAATTCTAAGGTGGGAGGGAAGTTGTAAAACCAAAAGGAGTAAAGGTTAAGAAGAGAAATAACTGTTTCCACATTTAAAGATCTCAGAGCAGTATGGAAAAGAGGAGAGGGTCGCTCGACTGAGCATCCTAAGCCATGGCTCTGCACTGTCTTGCTGGCTGTGAAATTGTGCAAATCAACCTCTCTGGGCTTTATTTGTAGAAATAAGATGACTGAATTAGCTGATTTAAAGTGGCAAGATTCTGTGAAAAATAAGACTTGTCCTATGATGCCAGAAGGCAAGCTAAGCCTAGTGTTTAAGAAATTGAGGTAGGCAGTTAGCAGCAGAATATCAGAAAGAACCTGAAGAGTGGATGGGCTGTCTCACTGGGAGTTCTCAGAGCAGAGGCCACATGACTATCTACTGAGAGAAGTCCCACAGTAGTGACTGCCACTCTGTTGGGAGCAGGCTGGACCCTCCATGGCCCTTTCTAAATTCATTTTAGGTAATTCTACGAATGTGATATCATAATATAAACCTTATATGATTATAAATACGATTGTATCTTTTCTGCGTTAAAGATGAATCTCTTCAGATTACATTTGACTTTGTGATCTTTTTACAATGCAGGCTGGGCAATTTTAATGCTGTTTTAAATCACTGAAAAGGCAAAATCATCATCTGTTAAATTTAATTTGAATAGGAATTTGAGATTAATTTATGCCCTCTCATATTTCATACTCCTCTTTTACAGGGGGAGGAGTTTTGGCCCACACAATCCTGGGAGTTACATGGAATGAGACCACAGGGCAGATAAAATTTCTGGTTCTAGATCCACATTATACAGGTGCTGAAGATCTGCAGGTTATTTTGGAAAAGGTGAGCATCTTTTTAACACAAACTTAGACACAAGGCAGAGAACCTCAGAATTGCAAACCAGCTGTTAACAGAAAGACAGGTTAAAAAAACGAGGGTACTGGTCCTCACTGTGAGAAGGTTTTCTAAAACTGACATAAGTATCGCTGTATATGGGGAGGACGGGGAAGCAAAAGTAAATTGCAAAAGGCAGAATTCAGGTGCGAGTTATAAAGACCTTCTTGGTTATTAAACTTTTTAATGTAACAAAGCTCATAAATATATATGTACCTTTGGATATTTTAAAGCTTTGCATAAACATACACTGAGGTTTATCAATGTTTTGAATTAGGCAAGTAGAATATATAACCTTTCATAATTTTAGAATTAACCAAAAATTGCTAAGCAGTATGCTGGATATTACAGAGACTCCTTTTGTTAATTTGCATATAACCCAATCTCATCCTATAAAGGATTTGAAGTTGAGACAGATTTTAAATTTTTTGTGGATATTTACAGTATCAGCTAAATTTAAGTTAATTTATACACAGCTAATTTTCACATATGAAAATTCAATACTAAATTTTTAAGAGGCAAGTGTTATAGGACATAATTAACTTAAATTTTAAATAACTCCAAAAACCTTTGCCAATATATTAAAGACAATTACAGAGGACACAACCTTTTAAACCATAAACTTATGAGTAGTTCTTACTATTACCCAGTACCCTTAATTGGTATATCATCATCACAGTATCATTAGTAACAACAAAAAAAGGTAACTGAACTCTGTTTTGTAGTTGTTTTTTTTTTTTTTTTTGCATGAGCAGGCACTGGGAATTGAACCTGGGTCTCTAGCATGGCAGGCAAGAACTCTGCCACTGAGCCATGGTGGCCTGCCCATGTAGTTGTAGTTTAATTGACTTTTTTTAAAGCAGAATGTCTGGGAATTGGGTGGTTTGTCATTGAAATTTATCGGTAAGGTATTTCAAAAGTTGGAAAGAATACATGTATTAGCTTCCTAAAGCTCTAACATAGCTTAACCTGTATATTAAGATATTTTAGTATATGTAGCTGAACTCTTTTATATCCCAGTCTAGTACAGTCTTTTGCTAATGATAGGAATATCTGTAAATACTAATGATACAAATATGTTCTTAAAATTTTGTGGGTTTTTTTTTCCCCTTGCTTTCCTGTTTCAAGGAAAATCTTACTGAATCCCTTCCTACTGAAAATAGGAGCAATATGTACTCTTTCTGTAGCAAAGCATTCACTCATTCAACATTTATTAAGTACCAAATATGTACCAGTCACTTGTCCTAAGCTGTAGGCATATTAAAAATCTCTTTAAGGAGCTCTCAGTCTAGTGTAGGAGGACAGAGGAGAGTTCAAAAGAGATTCCCAAGAAAATAGGGTATGTAAGGTAGAGTTTACAAGACTGATTTGGTAGAGGGACCAGGTTTAGAGACGATGAAAGGAAAGCATGGCCTGTACAAGTAGTTTAATGTGATCAGGGCACATGGAGAGTTGTGGCAGGAGGGGCAGGCAGAGGCTGAATCAAAAAGAGCAGTCATTAAGAGGCAGTGGAGGCACATAGATTTTCTCATAAGTGAGCAGTCTTATTTATTTATTTTTTTTACATGGGCAGGCACTGGGAATCAAACCTGGGTCTCCGGCATGGCAGGCGAGAACTCTGCCTGCTGAGCCACCATGGCCCGCCTGTGAACAGTCTTATTTTAATCAGAGAAGTAACAGCAGATAATACAAATGCTTCCTTTTAGCTGGTTTGAGGAACCTTTGTACTAGATTAGAGTTACATAGATAGGATCTTCCGAAGCAGTTAGAGTAAGGCATCGATTGCCCGATTACTTCCTCTGAAAATTGTACTCTCTTTCACTAGTTATATTTCTGTAAGATTTTGCAACTACAGAAAACCCCTTGCTCTGATAGTGCACGCAAGAAACCATGAAGCCAGGCCTGGCCATCAGGATGAAACTGTGGACTGTCACTTGCTTCCAGGAATCAGGGGGCCATGGGTTGAGCTCTGCCTCTGCTTGACCTCTCTTTACCCTCTTGTGGAGCTTTCCTGCTTGAAGTTCCCAGGCCAGTTACCCTAAAGAAAAGAAGCTGGCTCTCCCATCTACTCCTATCAGTTTCTAGTTTGGTGCACTTTATACTCATTTCTTTTACAAACTTTGGGTCTGGTGACCTGTAGAAGGCCTGCGTGTATGGAAAGATGACAGAAAGTTCAGAGGTAGTTTAAGCTATTTTTGTATTATCTATTAAGAAAACAGATTTTAAGACTTCAAGTTTATTGGAGAAAGTTTTTCTGAAAAAAAAATAGACAATATATAAAAGGTAATTTATTTATAGAAATAGGTCTAAAACACAGTAAAGCAAATTTAATGGCTGGGTTAATTTAGTCTGAGTTTTTACAATGTTTATCTTATTTTTGCAATCAGAGAAATAAAATTGAAAAAATAAAAAGAGAATCTCTAGTCAGTCTTCCCTCTTATACACTGAAAACAAAAGTTAACATATCGTATAGAATCTGAGCCTAAATATTTGACTCTTTCCTTGCCAGAATACCCAGTGGCTTCAGATTTAATTACAGTGAAGATTAAGACCATTACTTGTCACTCAGGGTATTTTAAAAACTCTCAGCTGCCCTCCTCATATATATTTTTCAAAAAAAAGCATTTTATTAGAGTATGATATGTTATGCAGGCCGGTCATCAACTGGATCTTATTTAAGAATAAATCAGTGGCCCTAGAAAAAATTTGAAAAGCTTTCAAATTCATAATGGGATTTGATTTGAAAGTAATTTTCTCTACTGGGTGAAAAGGATTAATTATGACATGAAAAATGGAAATTGGAATTCATTATACTCTCAGGAGATGAAAGGACATAGAATGCAACTCATGGAGCAGCTCAGATTTCTGTCTCTACCCTATTTCATCATATCTAAAATATGCTTGAATTGTACGTATTACATTCTTTTATAGAATACTAAATAAGAAAAAAAAGACTTTTAATTAAACTATCACGTTGTCAATTGCCAGTTGTAAAATTGTACACCTTAGGATCAATAAAATGTGGTAGTTTGTAATAACAATTATTATAAGGAAGTTTTTCTCTTTTTATGATTTCTGTGATTTAATACAATATAATCGTAAGTTCAAAAATCTTTGAATTATATTTGGAGTTTTTGGAGTTTTATAACAGATCCTGCTGATAGAGCCCCATATTGCAATTTAGATCATGTAATCCTGTAACTTTGTAAATAGTTTTCTTTTGCTTTTTCCCAAATCTAGGGCTGGTGTGGATGGAAGGGCCCAGACTTTTGGAATAAGGATGCTTACTATAACTTATGTCTTCCTCAGCGACCAAAGACTTTTTAAAATATCTTGGATTCAAAGACTATAGTAAACTTGTATTATACATTTGTTAATAAAGTATAATATCAGATTATATCCTGAGTATAATTTGATGCTTGAAACTATAATTTTTTTCAAGGTTGGTAAATTGTACATAAAGGAAACAACTTTAGACATTCTTTTAATAACTTAAAAGAAAAAGTCTGCACAATCAAAATATTATAGGCATATATATAAATACGTGTATTCTTAAATTCTATCTTCATTTGAAAGAAAGTTTTCCTCCTTCTTAGAAGAAATGTAGACACGGTAAGCCAAATGCCGCGTGTAGTGAAGTGAAGGCCTTCTTCAAACCTCTTCATAACCAACATGACATCTGTTTTTAAAAAACATATTAAAGACTTTAAAAAAGGTAATCTCCCCAAACTTCCACCGTGCAGGACAATTTTTAGTTTCTAAAATCTAGTAATTGTAACTGTAATCCATATTAAAATATTTTAATGAGAATGAAAAGATATACTGGAAATAAGGGTGCCAATATTTAGATGAAACATTAATTTTGGACCAAACTATAAGAAATCCTTGAGGGAGGGAGGAAGAAAGAAGCTGCTATGAGTTACTTACCAACACTTCCTTTTCCCATTTGCACTTGCTACACTTCCAAAACTTCGTTTCTGTCTGAGCACGGGAACACTAAGTTCTCTATTGGCTAGTTCACTTGATTTTATTGTCTGCATAGATTTAACTGTTGTAAGAAAGTTGGCACATTCTGGAAATCCACATAACCAAGCAAGATCTTCAGCTGTTTGTCCATTCTTATTACATAAACTGAAATTAAAAGACAATAACTGTGTTAAAACATTTTTTAAAAGCCTTTTTTATCTTTGCACAAAGGAATTCTGAGCTCATACAAGTGTTGCTTTGTGGAATAAAAACGGTAAAGAAAGCGCTGAGAAATTCCACTTTTGCATGCTTTTATTTCCTCAGTGGCCAGCACAGTCCAGCACACAGTGGACATGCCACTTTTGAATGAATTCAAGAGTATTCAGTGTCCTAATACAATGAATAAGTCTCCAAAGAAAGTCAATGAAAACTTCTAGAAAATGGATTTTCCTAAACCAAAACTGAAATGAAATACTGACACGGACGAGCAGAATTGTACCTCTTAATTATACCATTTTTTCTTGCTCAGGTTGAGTATTATCAGGTATCACTAATAGCCTAAGTTAACATTTAAATGAAATTTATTAGTTAGGTAAGCGCTATAAAAAAGGGGAGGATCTGTCCAGTAACTACTTGTTGAAGAGTGCTTTGAAAACTTGCTTTTTTATTTCTTTCCTTTGTATATGTTATACTATACAATAAAAAAAGTTTAAAATAAAAAAAAACACATGTAATTAAAGCTTGGAGTGGGATTGGTGCAATCCCTGAAAATATAAGATTTGGAGCCAATGTTTTTATACTTACGTAATTTCAGCATCACTAGCTATGAGCAGGCTCAGGCATTCCAAGCTTCCAACTTTTGCTGCCTTGTGTAATGGAGCTTCTCCCAAAACATCCTTAAGATAAGACAATGCATCTTAGAGTCTTTCTCCAAAATAATTTCTTGGGGGGAAACTGGTAAGCGAAGACTAATATTAGCTATTTGCTCAATTGTGCCAGGTGAATTTTTAAATTCAAACGTTTTTTTATTAAAGTGCTATTTAACAGAGTTTTCATGAATAAAAACAGGTGTGGAGCCACATCTACTTAAGTGAATAAAGCAAAATAAAGTCTATAGAAATCAAGAAAAGTTACAATTCAATTTAAAATTAACCAGGCTTTAATATTCAATGGAAAATGCAGAGCTGACTACCATGAAAATCCTGTAGGAAACTGTAATGGTTGTAGGCATGCCTTATAAGTATGATTTCAACTGCTATCCTAAAACTTTTAATTGGGAAATGTAGTAATTTTCTGAAATAAACTGTACAAGGACACTGTCCAGTATGGTTGTGAGTAGCTACTCATGGCTAATGAGCACATGAGATGTTACTAGTCTGAACTGAAATGTGCTGTTAAATCTATAATCACACTTAAGAAGTCTTACTGCAAAAAGAATGTAAAATATCTCAATTTCTCTAGATGGATTACATATTGAAATTATATTTTTGATAAATTGGATTAAGTTGCTAAAATTAATTTCATGTTTCCTATTTTTAAGTGGATACAGGAAATTTAAAAATTATGTATGGCTTTATAATTTCTATGGGACAGCGCTGCTAGTACAAGTTTATAGCAACTGAAACAACTAAACAGGCGTCTAAGAAAGGTCCGTGTGAATTTGAGGTGGAGGGGAGGGTTGCACTCAGCAACAATCAGTTACCTAGTTACCTGCTGGTTGAGGTCAGCGCCCGTTTGCAGCTGCCAGAGAAGAAAGCAGGCAAAGCCTCCACCAGCGGCCAAGTGGACAGGCGACTGTTCGCAGGAATCCGGGGGTGCGTTGACCGAGGCCCCGCTTTCCAGCAGATGCTTCAGACCATCCACCTGCGGGAAGACAACAGATCCAGCATCCACCTCGCCTCTGTCCTGTACCGCACCCTCTCCAGTCTGAAAGTCTTCCCTCACTCCAGAAACCGCCCAACTCCGACAAGGCACGGCCCGCCGGCTGCAGCGGTCAATCCACTGTCCCCCTCGCTTGCACTCCCGAAAAGAAAGACATCTGGAAGCTTAACCCTGCAGGATAGAAGCGGCGCGAGCCTCACCTCCGGGTTGCATTCAAACAACAGCATTTCCCGCCGAAAGCACAGAACAGGAGTCCGCGGGCCTGCAAAGCGGAGCTCCTCGCTGCAGACCAGCAGGTAAGAAGAGTGCACAGGAGCTGCCAAGCGCCGGGGCATTTAAAGAACGCCAGCACCAGCGGCCCCACGCCTCCCGGGGCCAGCTCGGGCCGCGCCCCAGCGGCCCAACCCCGAGGGGCCCGGCCCTGCCCCCGCCCGGCGGCAGCCGCACGTCCGCAAACACCGGCACGTGGCGCGCGGGCGGGCGGGAGGCGGGGCGGGCGCCGCGGCCCCGCAGCCCATTGGTCGGCCCCAGCAGCTCCCAGGCTCCGAAAAGGGCCGCGCGAGGGCGCGGGCGGGGCGGCTGGGATTCCGCCGCCGCCATGAGGCGCGCTCGGGCTGTCACGTCTCACCCTACCGTGCCCTGCCCTTTCGCCCGTTTGGAGGGACAAGAGTCGCGGGGCGAAGGTTGTAGTTTCTGCTTGCACGCACGTAACCGGGAAGCGATGGCACGGGAACCAGCCGCCGACGCACTCTTTGGGAGCCGCTGGTGCCTGTCCCTCAGCCCCCGGGCCCGCGGGGACGAGGTTTCTGTCCGCCGCCGGGTCAGGATCGTGCCGGGGTCGCCGCTGCCGCCCAGGCCCGGCCCGGGGAGGTTACCGTGGAGTGTAGGGGATGGTAGCTCTGTGTTGTCACAGGAGCTGTCCCGCCCCACCCCTCAAATTAAAACAAGTATCATTTCAGACCCTTTGGGATGTAACACAGTGTAACCCGTGCCCTGCAGGCTGTAGTGCCAGCCTAGCCCCGTTCCAGGCTCCCGGGTCTGGCCACTAGAGAATTTAGAGGAATGAGAGGGCCAGTCGGGCTAAGAAGTAAAGATTCTTAAAGAGGAAAAGACCAGTTAAGGGGAAACGCAGAAGGAAGAAGCACGCACTGAGTGGGAGTGGGTTGGCGTGCTTTGTAGGAAGGGTTTTGCTAGTGGCAGCTTCCCGTAGTGACCTCTGGACATTAGGGGCTTACGGTTTGTACTAACCAGGTGCTTGCAGGGCTAGCATTGATTTCAGGGAGAGAGAACTATTGCTGCTTGAGCCAGCCCGTCACTATCCAAAATTTGTCTTTGGGCAGATATTTAACAATCTTTACAACCCCAGGCTTTCTGTTATTAACGAAGAGTTGGCTTGGAGCCCATGATTTTACAGGCTTTTATGGTTTGGGAAGGTTTCCGTAGTTTTGGGGTGTTTGGGGGCTTTAGGGGAAATTTTTGTCCGATGAAGGTTGCAGCTAAAGCTTGCAGTTTGCGTTACTTTGGAGCTAGATAGTAAACAAGGGACTTGGGGTTGTCCATTAACTCTTATCCATCGACTCTGGATAGGAAACCAGGGACCTGCAGTTGGCTTTTTCTACCCTGCTTCAATACCGGGCAAATAATGAGAATTCCCAGAAAATAAGGCAACTATTGTGATGTGTCTCCTCCTCAAGATAGGTTAAAAGGCACCTCTGGACTTGCCACCTGGGGAAGTTTAAAAGTTTAAGCTAATGATATTTAAGGAGCCTGCTAATACTGGAGTGGCATTATTTTGGGGAGGGTTCCACGATAAATGAAAAGACCCAGGCCGATACTCGTTTTTGACCCAAGCGGCTCTTTCCCATGGGCGGGGCTGACTGTACCTCTGAGCTGCTCTGGGGAGAAGGCAGGAATGGGGACACCGGCTCTTCTGGAATTCTCTTTTTGCTATGTCTTTAAGTGATCCCTTTTCGTTAAACTCTAGAAACAGATTACCTGGCATCAGATTGTAGCTACTAACCTGATGATTAATCTCTTTACTCTTTTTACCTAGGATAACGTAAGTGTTCTTTTAGTTCTAAGTGTTTGCTTACTTACTTTGTAATAAAAGCCATAAAATAATTTTGTGATCAAGAATACAGTATTTATATACTGATCCTAGGGATGGGTTTGAACGTTTTTATTCCTATGGATACTTGAACATAAATTGTGTGTGCCGCGTGTGTATTCAGACACATAGACTTCTAGCTTTCACTCTGAATTTTTGTATTAAAACTGTTAGTAATACCCTTTTACAAAACTTAAAGAGGGGACACTGCAGAGAGATTATCATCAGAAATATGTGAAAATACCTGTCTTTATGGCCCGTCACTCTTTTCTCCTGTTTATATCAGTATAAGTTTGCTCAGACATTCATTTTCAGGAATTCATAACAGATAAAAGATATTGTCAGAGGTGTTCTTGAGTTCTCTATCTATGTATTACAGTTAACATATTTGTGAATGTGCCCTTCAATTTGCACCCTTTTTCTTAAAAGCAAGGTCCCATTCATCCTGCCTTAAGGCTGATAATTATTTTTAACATTCTGTTATATACATTCTACTAGAACTTAATTAAGCTCTCCAGGGAAAGGGATTTTTATTACAGCCTTTCTCACTTTAATCACTGCATACTTGCCCATTACATTGTTTCAGCAAAATTTCTTTCAAAAAAATATGTCCCAGCTGGATATCTGGTTTACCTTTAGTAATGGGCCCGAACAAAGCTGGAGGAGCACAAAAGTACATCACAACAGCTCTTTGTAGGCTCACGCTCAACAAGGAAAAGGCGATGTTCAGTTCAACCGTAAAAATTGTGAAGCCCAATGGCGAAAAGCCAGATGAATTTGAGTCTGGAATTTTTCAGACTCTTCTTGAGCTGGAGAAGAACTCAGACCTAAAGGCTCAGTTAAGGGAGCTGAATATAACAGCAGCCAAGGAAATTGGAGTTGGTGGCAGTCAGAAGGCAAAAATCCAAGTCCGGTGAGTACGTGACGGAAAAAGTTCAGTAGAGAGCACGTTGTGTTTATTGCTCAGAGGAGAATTCTGTGTTTATTGCTCAGAGGAGTTGACCTAAGCCAACTCGAAAAAGCTGTACAAAAAATCAGCAGAAGCATCCCAGGAGCAATACTCTGCCGATTGCCCTCCTTGAAGACTTGGTATTCCTAAGTGAAATTGTGGGCAAGAGAATCCGTGTAAAACTGGCTGGCAGCCGGCTAATAAAGCTTCATTTGGACAAAGCACAGCAAAACGATGTAGAACACAAGGTTGAAACTTTTTCTGGTATATATAAGAAGCTCACTGGTAAGGGTGTTAATTTTGAATTGCCTGAGTTTCAAATGTAAGCCAAAATGACTAAGTAAAGTATCATTCTAAAAAAAAAAAGTAAGTCAGAATAAAGATATTTACTGGCAAATAGCCTGGGTTTTTACTGAGCATGTAGAGGGTGGGACCAGTTTGCTAAAAGTGGTCTAAGATGTGTCTTCAACAGGCACTCTTCTAAGCAATGCTGATTCTGCATGTTTTAGTGGATACATTACCAGGCATAAGAAAATATCTTCCATGCTGAGAGAGCTGTGCCTGATTCAATGTGCTTGCAGCATGTGATACACTTACATCAGTGATGTGAAATAAACTTACAGAGAAAGGCTTACAAATGAGAAATCATTTTAAATAACCACCAATGTCTACTTTAGCTTATTATTATAGTATAATGAATTGACCGTGAGCACTTACTGTGCCCCCGAATTAACTCTGGTAGGTATTAGCTTCATCTCCATTTTACAGAAAAGGAAATTGAGTCTTAGGTTCAATAACTGGTCGAAGATCGTATCATTATTATCTTATATTAAGGGATAGGACTGGAATTTGAAGTCAGATAGTTTGACTCCAGAGCATGCATTCTTACTATACCTATAAATTTTAAAGAATTTTGGTCATCTTAGATCAGGCTACTAATATTGGCTTCTTTAAAACAAAAGGAGGGCCTCAGAGAAAATTATTATACCCATAGAAAAATACCTCTGTCATCTGATGATGGCTGTTAATGTAGCTTTGTTCCCAGAATTGACTCTCCCACAGTGCTTAGCATAGCCTCCTGTTCACAGACGTCCTCTTGACTGAATGACTATGTGCCAATTCGTAAAAATTAGTAGAAGTATTTGGTGAAGCCAATAGGTGGGCTAATTACATACATTTTCTGTGCATCTTTATTGACCAAAAAGATGAATGGAAAACATTTCCTAAATAAATGACATTGAAAGGAGGAATAATTGGGAATACCTACTAATCCCCACTTATCACTATTATATAACATTTAGTTCAATTTTATACATTTAGTAATAATGTCAGAAAACTTTAGGTCTAAAGCAAGTAATAGAAGGAATATAAAGTAATAGAAGGAAAACTAAACATCTGAGGAGTTGGCTTGATTTCACATGTATGGTTTAAATCTTTAGAGGACGTGATAATACCAAAACATATTTAAGTAATATTTACCCCGTATTTCCTTATACACTATTGTAGAGTTTTTTATTGCCAGATATCCAGTATGTATTAATGTTGATCAGATCCCGCCTTAAAAATAACTAAATAAAGTTAATGATATTAGGTATTAATAACGCTATAGCTCATTCACTGAAGATGATATATCACTCCACATATGAAAAATTTTCAAAGAAAAGGTAATAGCCAGATCTGAAATTTCAATGAATAGTGTTTGGTTTTAGACACTTGTTTACACATCCATGGATTAAAAATGACTTGAACTTATCAAATATAATTCTAGCCATCAGAGGCACTGGAAGGTAGGAAAGTCACAATCCTAGTACACTTATAAAACTGCAGGTTTTCCCACAAAGAAATTATTCTACTTTAATACATAAACTCTCCCATACTTGATTACTCAGACTTCTTGGGGAACATGATAAATTGAACAGTAATTTAAACAGCTAGGATCATGGTCCTCCCAACACCTCGATTTCACATTTCTAGCCTTCTGAACAGTGAGACAGTTCTTTGTTTGCAGCCAATAAGTTTGTGACAGTTTGTTATGGAACTAACACTAAGAGATTTTGCCTGAGAATTTGGGGGACTGATAAAAGACATCAACCCAAGACTCAACATTTCCAAAGCACAATGAATGCTGAGCCAATTAAATAAATGCCCAATAAATCCATCAAGGCAATCAGGGAAAAAAATGAAGGATGGATAAAGCAGAGAGATTGCAAGTACAACATAAATAATTCCAATTTTATAGTAATTAAAATAAATGTAGAATTACTAAATGTTCCAATAATAATAAAAAATTATCAGCCTGGGTATAAAAAGCATATCAACAAATCTCAATTTATACTATATAAGAGACACACCTAAAACAACTGCTGCACCGGGATATTTTGGCCAATGAGTCAAAAAATAAAGTAAATCCATCCACTTTTGATGACATTTAATTTCCTGAGAGCCTATGTCATAAGAACTCCACTAGTCTCAATGGTAATGTATATAAAGAACTATAAATCAATAAGACAACCCAAAGGCAAAGAGACTTGAATGGAAGAGAAAACGTTAATAATCAAGACGCAGATGAAAAAGACTCCCTGGAAAGGGTAGGGAACTGGGTAAAGGATGGAGGGTCAGAGATGGATGGCAGTGGGGGTGGGGGGATGGAATCAGATAGGATATAAAGGAGACTTAAAAGTTATAGTAAGGTGCTTTTTTTTTTTTAATAGTAATGTGCTTTTGAAAAACTGAGTAGTGGCTACTGCTTGGATGTTAATTTTATTGTTGCTCTTTATCATTTATACCTATATTAGAAAATTATTTTATATATATTATTTTTTATCAAAAAATTAAATAGAAGTTTTTCAACATCATAGTTAAGGTTCACTTAATGATTCTTGTTTTCAGTTACCAAGATCTTGTCTATTCCAAGCAGTCTCTCTTTTCCCTGCCTTTGAAGTTTATCATTTCTTTTTTTATTTCCATTCTGATTCTAATCCCTGCTAAACTATAACCACAGAAGAGTCATAACCTGCCTGAATCTCTGAAAAAAATAGTCATTAGTTTTCATCTAGGCCTCAGGGGTAGTAGGTCTCTTTTTCAGCTCTATTCTTCCTGCTTCTTCTGATTGTTAGAGAAGTAGATGCAACTAATGTCTCCAGTCTCTGTAGAAATCCCCTAATCATTCTCAAATCGTTTTTCCCTTCCTGTCACCCAGCATGTTAAATATTTATTCATCATTAGACTAATTTTAGTCCTCTTATCAACAGGTAATATTGTTTTACCCCCAAAATTTCATATTATAGACAGAATACTGTATCTAACATTTCTATGGAAGGAAAGTTATCCTTTATTATGACAGCTTTGGAAAGATAAGTACCTTTTCCTCCATATGTCCCATTGTATTAGGTTGGGTGCCCCAGAAGCAGAGCTGCAGACAGGGATTTTTGTTTAAATGACTTACTGAGGGGGAGGGAAGTGCTCTCGGGACAAGGGAAGTAAGGGTAGCAGGATTAGGACAGTGGAGGGGTGGGGTAATGCTAAGGAAAAAGTGGATTTAGGTGGAAACCAGCTTCATTCCATCCTCTCAGAGCACAATTTACACCACTGAGTTCATCTCACTTGAGGGAGAGGTGTGTCGAGAATTGTGCAGAGTCTGAGATTTTTTTACCCTACACATAAATTAACTAGCTGGCTTGTTTCGTAGATGTTAGCAGAAGAGACGAGATTCCTAAATCCGAGACAAAGGACTAATTATTAATCCTGACAAAAGCAGTAGCCAGGGTCAGCATGATGCTCAGGTCAATTCACCATGTTCCCAGGACACAAAGGGCCCGTGATGGATGCCCACACACTCAGTGGACTGCAGTACAGGAGAGGAGTACAGAGATTGAGGCATCCCCTGCTTTTAAGCAAGGAGAAGTGAGTCTGCCACTAGTCTGCAGGGAGCCATTACCTTATTCCTCAAGGTTGCTCCCTGCAAACACAACCCTGAGAAGTGGCCCACATAAAGGGCAGTTAGGGTCTTGCATTCTTGGCACACCCACTAAGAATGCACAGAAGTGCTCAGGACGTATGGCAGATTGCCTTCCCCAAGAGGGAGATGGCATTCTGAAACCTAGTGCCAGTGTTCTTAGCCAACATCTGTCTCTAAGAAGGAGGGAGCAGTGTTCTGGAGTGAGGCACTTGTTTGGCTGAGAATAGTCCGAGGAGAAGGAACAGCTGGGGTTTTTTTCAATTAACATTCACAGCAGCTGGGAATGGTGACACTAACCTGTAAAGAGGATCTGAGAAGGCCATCAACAGCATCCCCTACACCTGCCCTTCCCTTTAAAATCATAGATTTCTTTCAGAGTCTGTATTGTCAATTAATGTCTGCAATTTCTATTATAAAATGTATTATAGAATTTTCTAGATTTACATGTTATTAAAAAGTTGTCAAGTTTCAATGATGATTTTATATATAATCTGATGATTTTATATATAATCCAAAGATTTTGCAGAAATAAACACACCCTTTTTTTCGGTCGTCTCTTAATTTTCAACTTCTCAAGCTGAAAAGTACTAAACTTTGGATTATCTTCTTCCTGAAGTCCTGCCATTTAAAAAATTTTGTTAATTTTGCTTTTTTGGACAGAGTGTAGAAGGAAGTGCACAGATGCTAGGTACATCCCAGCTGTCCCATTTACTAACCCTGGGACCTTAGGCGATTTACTTACCTCTGTCTCCATGCCTCAGTTTCCCCATACGTTAAATGCGCCTCATAATGTACCTATATCATAAGGTTTTATGGGAGTTAGTGCATTAAAGCACTAGACCAAGTAACAATGCCTGGAACTTAGTAAGAGCTCATTAAATCTTTGTTTATATTTTTCCAGACCCTCTCCAATACTTCATTTAAGCTATGGCATCATAAGTCATGTGCAGTGTTGCAGCCACAGAGCAAAACCTGTGTTTAAATGAGGTAAGGTATTGTTTTCTGATGCCCTTCCTGAATATGCCAATTTTTTTCTTAGCCTTTTTGGATATGTAGCATTCTGGGTTAAGGTCTTCAGTGATAATAAAACTTCTATATCCTGTTTCTGAGTAATAACTGATAGTGCTAGCCCCATCATTTTGCTTGGGTTGTGTTTCTTCACAAAACCTTACCTGATACTGGTTCAACCTAAAACTCATCGGAACTGATGTATTTTCTAATGCAACCGTAAGATTTCTGGGAGTATATAAAGAATCTCTTATCTAGGAAGGAACATTTGAAATTCTCTAGTTCAAACTACAGATGAGGAAATTGACTCTAAAAAAATTAAATGACAAAGATAGTTCAGTGATTTTTTTCCCTAGAATATCTCTTTTGGCTTTATTTCCTTCTCATTAATGAAGCATTTTACTGTTCAAAATAGTATCATGTAAATGAATAAACGTAGTTTTCCAATCACACTAAGGATCTCTTGAGTTTTCTCTTGACCACCAATCAGGAACCTTTCCTGCAAGCCTGTCCCTGATTGGTGGAAGTGAGCTCCGTCAGTAGAATGCCAAGGAGTAAACCAACAAAAAAAGGCATAGCAACGACTGAATTTGCCGTCTCCCTACCCTCAGCCTTAGGCCAACCTGGACTCCTTTATCCCCAATGAGGGGACCTCTACATTTTATATGAAGGCTCTGATTTACCATTCAACTGTGATCCATCTTATAACATGGCATTCCAATACAGACGGGAAGATAAAACTGAACCACACAGCTAAAATAAAGTGTTTTCCAAGGTAAACTAGACAAGTGATTGAATTTGTAATGGATTGGTCTGACGGGCTTCAGTTAGAAGGCAAAGGGAAGGCAACACTGCACACAAACTGTACCTTGGGCGATCTCATCAGTCCCCGCTAGGGGCAGCGGTTGACATGACCCATCCCGGATAGGCACTGATAGCCAGAGGATTTGCAAACAGGTCTCATCATTAATTCCACCCTGTGGAAACAGACATGGAGGATAGCTGTATGTCTCATACCTTCGTGGAGTCCTGGTTTCCTAGGAAAGAATATTTCACGTCCCAGAACTTGTAGTTTGGGGTCCTATCTCTAGGCAATGCGGGAAGGATGATTTTTATAACGATGTCAAGTGGGAATGGGGTTACTTTTCTTCACTTTCCTGGGGAACTTATTTCTACCTTCTTATTTTTTATTCTTTACAGAATACACATTGTGGAGAAAGGATGAAGTTGACCAGTGAAAAGTTGCCCAAGAACCCCTTTTATACCTCTATCTCCCAGTATGCTGCTAATAACCAAAAACTCCTTCAATGGAAAAAGGAAAACACTGGTACAAACCCTAATATTTAATCTTCCCTTGGAAAATATTTTCATCAAACTTAGTTATGTATGCAAGAGCAAAAGACACCAGAAATATGAGTCTTACTGCTTTCAAGGGAATGGTTAATTGTACAGCCCTTTCTAGCTTCCTCACAAGAAACCATGAAACTGCTACTTAATTTACCTGATGGAAAATCATCAGTGTGGAAGTCTCACAATTAGATCCTGATTCTGATCCCGATTTTACTCTCAGAACTTAAGGACAGCCTTCTGGAAAAGAGAAGCCAGTGTCACTTCCATTCGGGAAAGCAGTGCCATGCTTAACTTAAAGTTGACATTTAAAACTACTAATTTTTTCAAAAGACTTAAGAAATTAAATTGGAGGTGGTTGTCTCATTTGGCTAAAGTAGTTCTAACTAAAGCTCAAATGAAGAATTTAATCTACAGGGCAGCTCTGCTCAAAGAATACCGAGTCCTTGGACATAGGCTGCGTTGCTAGGGCTCCTGCCTGGAAGCAAAGCAAACTTTGAAAACTAATCAGCAAATCTTTCTGGATTGTCCAAGGCATAGTGCTAGGTACTCTGAAAAATGCAAAATATAGGGCATGACCCATGTTCTCCAGGAATTTACATTTTGCTTTGAGAAGATGAAATAATATATGCATGGCAATGACACACGTCTCAAGGATTATGTGATGAGTGCCAGTTGAGGGACACTATAGGAAATAAGGCGAAAAAAGATCATTGCAAGTAGGAGTAGATTAATAAGATGGTTGAAGATTAGTAGGAAGAAATTCTGGGTAAAGGAAACAGCAGGAGCAAAAACATGGAGACAATATCTATTCAGAGGAAAGAGAATAGCCTAGTATAGGTGAGGCATATATTTTGAAGCCTCAGATACTTCCTGAAGAAATTCTCCCATAGGTTTACCCGCGGGTTCAGAGGACGCTTTTAAAAATGTTTCCCCTACTTTTACTGCAACCCTAAACCTGGCTATTCTAATGCCCTTTCTTTGTGCTAAGGAAATGAGTTTTAGGAATGAGTATCAGAAAGAAAACTAGTTTTAACAGAGTCAGATAAATTCTATATAATTTATTATTTCAAAAGAGAAAATTCATATTGTATAGTTAAATAGGTAATTGCATTCCTTTTTTTTTTTAATCAGATCATTACAACCATGCTAATTTGGTGGATAAAGCATTACAGCTCTTGAGGGAAAGAATAAGAAGAGGGGATTCGCTGGCATATTTCCTGCGAGGCCAACTATATTTTGAAGAGGTGTCATTTTTGTTTTGTTTACATTTCCTATACTATTTGATACACAAAGCAAATATTCCTGTAGAGTTCATTGCATTTTGATACCAGGGAAATCCTGTCCAATCACCTAGATTATGGCCTTATAATGGAAGCCCAGAATAGTCCCTTCTAGTATAGTATACTCATAAGAACTTCTAACTGCTAAGGAGCCTTACATGAATGACATATGATATCTCTGTTTTCATAGGAAGTATGGGAGAAAGATATTTTCAGAGAATCACATGTTGGATTTTCTGTGTCTTCTCCCTAGCCAGAATATTGCAAAGCTGAAGGCCATGAGCCATAATTGCGGATATCCTGCTGTTAACATTTTCTCTGAGACTTTGCCCCCACCCGCAGCCCCCAGTCTGAAGTTTTCCAAACTCAGCAGGGGCGGTTGATAGCTGGACTCTCGTTTCAAGAGAGGTTTGGCAACAGCCAAGAGTAAGCGTGAAGCCAGGAGAGCCTCACCCGGATTCCTCCCAGTCCCTTCCCTCAGTTGTCAAATTTAGGTCTATTTAATTGATTTTATAGTGTGTTTGTTGCTGATGATATACTTGCAAATTCCATAAATTTGTGCCTGGCTTACGTTGTTTTACTTGGTGCTGCCAATTGAAATTTAAGTTAAATATTGGTTGAGATTAGTTTATATCACAATAAAAATAATTAAATTTTTCTGGGAAATTATAGGGATGGTATGAAGAAGCATTAGAACAATTTGAAGAAATCAAAGAAAAAGATCATCAAGCAATTTACCAGCTAGGAGTAATGTATTATGATGGTCTGGGGACAACGATAGACTCTGTAAGTTACTGTTTTTTGTTTTGTTTTGTTTTTTTTAACTTTTCAAACTTTTTTATTGTATACTATAACATAATTACAAAGTAAATAAAGAAAAAAGCCAATAGTTTTCAAAACACTCTTCAACAAGTAGTTATAGGACAGATCCCTGAGTTTGTCATGGGCTACCATTCCATCGTCTCAGATTTTTCCTTCTAGCTGCTCCAGAACATTGGAAGCTAGAAGGAATAAAAATTTTTTTTATCATCACAATCGACTTTTTTTTCTTTTTTGTGAAAAATAACATGTATACAAAAAAGCAATAAATTTCAAAGCACAGCACAACAATTAGTTGTAGAATAGATTTCATAGTTTGGTATGGGTTACAATTCCACAATTTTAGATTTTTACTTCTAGCTGCTCTAAGATACAGGAGGCTAAAAGAAATATCAATATAATGATTCAGCAATCATATTCATTTGTTAAACCCAACCTTCTCTGTATAACTCCACCATCATATTTGATCTTTCTCCCACTCTTTATGGGTATTTGGGCTATGGCCCTTCCAACTTTTTCATGTTGGAAGGGGCTGCCAATAATAAGGGGTAGGGAGATGGAACTAGCTGATGTTCTGGAGAGGCTGGGCCCTCTAGGTTTCAGGACTTATCTGGTCCAGGGACCCATCTGGAGGTTGTAGGTTTCTGGAAAGTTACTCTAATGCATGGAACGTTTGTTGTGAATTATTGTTTTGTTCAAAATATTTGAGGTTTCAATCTTAATGGAGTAGTTGTACAATGAAAATTATCTATATTGTAATAATATACCCTTATCCTTATATTTTAATTATAATCTGTTGGCATTTTAAAGGACAGAGGTAGTTCTTTTTGCATTTATGTGAAAAACAAAAATCAAGTTCTTTTTGTCCCTCTCTCCCTTCTTCGTCCCCAACTCAATCCCAGGGTAACATCTTCTATCCAATTCCCTTCCATATTTTTTAATTGACTAAATGTGAATAAGCTGCTTTTTAATCTTTTGGCATGTTTCTGTTGAATGATCCTCCTCTAATGCTAGATATGATTAATCTTTTCAATAATCTATTTTCATGCCTACACTGAAGAGAGTTATTCTATTAGAATTGCTTCTGTATAGAATTGGTCACTATATTTTTGCTCAAGTGGTACTTAGAGCATTTGTGGTAAAATGAACATCAGTAGCAAATTCTTGATATTGGATAGGTTTTAGATCATACCTTGACTCTTCCGGGACATATAGTTTTACCATGATGTTCCCTTATTGAGGGGCAGAGGTAGATGGGATGAGGGGGTGGGTGGCCATTATATAAGGGAAGGAAAAAGGGTGTTTGGTGCTGATGGAAGGAGATTGGTAGGTTTAGAAGATGAGATAGTTCTTTTCTGATTGCTCTGATATTTTCAGTGGATAAAAAGCAATGTCATCATGTGAAAGTGAAGGGAGGGGGAGAGATGATTGGAAGTTGGAGGAGAGGAAAGAAAGTATGAAGTAGTCAGCTCAGAAAAAAAGTAGGAAACAATACTGATGAAGGACATGTAGAATTACCTGTCAGTGCTGAAGCCCCACTGAGATGTAATAGCATGGCTGTATGTTTTTCTCCAGCCACGTTCAGCTGCTCAGGTACTGGTCCAAGGGTAAAGAGTTGGTTTTAACCAGTATTGAGGTATCTTCCAGGCAAGTTTGAAATGGATGAGAGAACTGAGGATATATAAAAGGAAGTGATCTTGGTGATGAACCATGGAAACTAAGCTAGGTAAAGAGGAAAGGGAGAGCATAATGGGGTGATGGACAGTAAAAGACCAGAGGATCAAGGGATCAAAGTCCAAAAGAAAACAAAGGATTGCTGCAAGGGGTATACAGGACAAGATACATAGAGAGATAAGAAGGCTAAGAGTAAGATGCTTGAAATGGATATTTTAGAGGCAGTACAGTTATTAGTAATGCCAAAGTCAAAGAAGTGATTGTGGAAGCGATTTGCTGACGTGGACTACAGAAAAGATTGTTGAAATTAAGTGATCAAGGGACTCATCTTAGAATAAATCTAACAAGAGGCATATAAGACCTTTATGGAGAAATTTTTAAAGTTTATTTAGAGAAACTGTTCAGAGAACTAAATACAAGGAGAGGTATTATGTTCGTGGATTAGACAACTCAATAGTGTAAGGATGTCATTTCTTCCCCAAATGGACCTATAGATTCAATGCAATTGTGATAAAAATCCCGATAGTTTTGTTTGTTAGGTGGAATTTGACAAACCAGTTCTAAAATTTATATGGAAATGGAAATGGTCAAGACACTCCTAAAGAAAGATAAGATGGTGGATATTAAGCCAGATGTTAAGCCTCGAGATGACACTCTGGTAATTGAGAGAGACTGATGCAGAGATAGGCATCAAGGCCGATGGAACAGAATAGAAACAGAAGCAGGGTCACAAATAAATATGTGTTACATGACAGAGGTGGCATTTCAGATAAGTGAGGAAAGAATTTCCTTTTTACAAAATGGTTGCTAAGACATTAAGTATTCACAAGGAAAGAAATAAAACTTGACCCACACCTCACATGACATACAAAAAGCAATTCCAGATTCATTACTTAAAAAGGCAAAACTATCAATATTAAGTTTTTAGGTGATGATATAGGAGATTATCTTTATGATCTATGGATACTGCCTAGAAAAGACAAAAAAAATGCTAACCATAGGGGGGAAAAGGATAAATTCAACTGCATTAAAATTAAGTTCAATTCATCAAAAGATGCCATAAAATGGGTGAAACAAGTCACACGTTAGGATATATTAGCAACTCATATAATCCATAAATACCACTATTTAAGAACTCCCCCAAATTAATACAAAAACAATAACCATCCCTGTAGAAAAATGGGAGGATTTCACCATCTCTTAAGTCTTTGCATAAATGTTCATTTTTAAAACATTTTTATTGTGGAATATAACATATATACAAAAAAAAGGAATACATTTTAATAATTAGTTGTAGAACAGATTTCAAAGTTTGGTATGGATTACAGTTCCACAATTTCAGGTATTTCCTTCTAGCTGCTCTAAGAAATATCAGTACAGTGATTCAGCAGTCAGACTCATTTGTTAAATCTTATCTTCTCTGTTGCAACTTCTCCTCCTCCTTTGGTCCTTCTCACAATCTTTAGGGATATTTGGGCAATGACCATTCTAATTTCTTCATGTTTGAAAGGGGTATCGACATTGTGGGGTAAGGGGATGCAACTGGTTGATGCTCTTGATGAGACTGGGAACTCTGGGTTTTAGGGCTCATCTGGCCTAGAAACCATCTAGAGGTTTTAGGTTTCTGAAGAATAAACTTAATGAGTGAAACTTTTATAGAGTCTCAGATAGGGCCTTGGGTATTCTTTAGGGTTTACA
>PVIY010025541.1:0-28363 GCA_004026745.1 Myrmecophaga tridactyla | reverse complement strand
GCTCTGGCTGGACCTGCTCTACGGCCCTGCCAGCCCTTGGGTCTTCCCACTCTTGAGCTCTTCATGATGACATCATTCAAACCTCACATTATCTCTTCAGGGTAAGCTTAATTATGTGGTCGAGCCGGTGCCAGGGGGCACCACTAAAGAGAAAAGCTGAGCCCCAAAGCTGAGTGTATTTCTTGCTAAGAAGGGAGAGCTGCTTGTAGGACACCATCCCTCCCAACAAAGAAAACTGCCAATCACATCCAGGGCTTGGGAAGCATGGTGCTCAGGGCTGGTGGACTTGAGAAGAGGGCATGCTTAGCACTTGGAGGCACCTTGGCCTCGATGCCATCTTAGTCAATTTGGCTCTTGGTGATTGGCTGCCACCCAGAAGTGTGGCGATGGGTGAAAATCACCCCTGGTCAACTGGGACTGCTGAAAAATCAATTTGGGTAGTTACTTATTGCCATGGCAAAAGAACGATTAATCCTGTCCTCTCTTGAATTTGCACTAGGGGAAGTTTTTGTTCTCATTTCCATTACATGCTTGGGAAAATTAAGGCTCAAATGGTTGAGAACTTTCCTAAGGCCACACATGAACCAAGTGGTGTGTTGAAGTGCTGAACTCAGGTCTGTCCAAAGACATGTACATGGTTTGATTTATAAGCCTACTTTACAGTTATTTATATATTTATTTTAATATAATATTACTATTGCTATTATTATTACTTTGGGTATTATTATCATCTTGGGAATCATTAAGGTTTTTGTGTTATTATTCCCTTGGGTATTATGATTACTATTGATCTTAGTAATACTTTGGGTATCATTAATGCTGTGGTATTATTGCTTTAGGTATTACTACTTTGGGCATGTTAATACTTTTGGTATTATTAGTACGTTATCATTACCCTTACTTTTAGTTTATAATTACTCTCGGTATTACTACTTTTGGCATTGTTAGTATTTTTGGTATTATTGGTACTTTGGCATTATTGTTACTTTTGGTATTCTTACCACTCTGCATTGTTAATACTTTTGGTGCCATTAGTGCTCTGGCATTATTACTGCTTTTGCTGTTATTGTTACCTTTGGTGCTACTTTTACTTTTGGCACTATTTTGGTGCTGTTAGTATGTTTGGTATTATTATTACTTTTGGCATTGTCTTACTACTTTTGGCACTGTCAGAGCTTTTGGTAACATTAGTACTTGGGCATTATTGGTACTTTTGGTAACATTAGTACTTGGGCATTATTGGTACTTTGGCATTACCTTTACTTCTGACACTGTTACTATGTTGGTGCTGTTGGTACCTTGGTATTATTAACAGTTTGGTCCACAGGTTCACATGCAGTGTTACTCGCACCCCTTGCCTCTTGGTGTATCATCATTCGCTTCCCAACGAGGCCCCTCTCATTGCGTTATTTTGTTTCCTCTTCATCTCTGAACCCCACTACCATCTGGCTCCTGTCACACAAAGTCGCTCATTCAAATGCATATCTCTCCTTACATAGCTGTGCAACCCTTAAACACCTAACTTTTCCAGGGTGACGGCGTTCATCTCAGATTTCCGAGCATATTACTGTGCCACAGAGCTCATTCTGGCTCCTGATGTTTTCACTCAGCACTATGCACTGAAGGTGCAGCTGCGTCCTGCCTGAGCCGCTGACCTTCAATTCACAGCCTGCGTCTCCCACGCCTGACCTAACCCTATGCAGTCGTGGGCTCCTGTGTGACCCGCATAACATAACCACAAACACACGGCAGTGTCTTTCTCGGGGGCCACGTGAACGGAGCTGCATCTTCCCACAGGGGTAGGGGGCTGGACCCAGGGGACCCCACTACTTTCCCCGGGCACCACCAGCTTGCTCCCCAGGATTGTTGGTATTCCCATCTGCAGTACACAAGGGTTTCTAACTTACTACATCCTCACCAGCGTTCTTATATTTTTTTCAAATTTCTGCCTATCAAGGTGGGTGAAAAATAAAATCTTTTTTTTGTTTTAATTTGCATTTCTATGCCTGCCCAAGCAATCCATCGTTTCTTGCTCATGTGATCTTAGCCATTCAATTTCCTTTTTTAATTGCCTATTAAGACCCCCTCCCCACCCGTTTTTAACCTACCGCCTTTATTTTGTTGGTTTTCAATGATTCCTTGCATATTCTAGATGTCAATGTCTTGTTGGTTTTTAAAGATGCAAACGTTTTTTCCCCCCAATCTATCACCCTCCATTTACTTTGGGGATGCCATTCGTCCTTGAACCCACATCCTAAGAGAGTGAAATCCATCTTATGAATTTGTGTGTCTTAGCCTTTGTGCTTTCTGTGTGTTACATAGAAAGTGCATCTTCAACTCAAGACAACAAAACCTTTTCTCCAATAATTTCTCTTATTAGCTTTATTGTTCTTTGCCTTTTGTATTTAGCTTTCTAGTCAATCTGCAGATCATTTTGTTTGGGAGGTAAGGGAGAGGTCCAATTTTCATTTTACCCATGGGGTGAGCCAGTTAAACTTAATGCCATCAATTAAAAAGACATTCCTTTCTTAAGGCATCGTGGCATACAGAGGTGTGTCACCTGCTTATAAAACAGACCCCTAAGCTTATATGGGTTTGCTGTTGAGCTTTTTCTTTTTCCCCGTATCTATTTACCTATTTCTACACCAAAACCATACTTTTTATTTTTTAACTGAAATTTTGTAGAATGTCTTCATATTTTGTAGACCAGTCCTCTTTCATTCTTTCCTTTTTCCTTGAAATTGATCTATTTTTTCTTCCATATAAATGTTAGAATAAGATTACTGATGTCTTCAAATATTAATTTCTGGAAAGTTTTATTGGAATTTTATTCACTTTATGGGATTTGGGGAGAATGATCATCTTTTTAAATGTCAATCTGTCCCATCATTGAATATAGTGTATTTCCTTTATTTTAGTATTTATTGGTGGAGATTTCTAGGCCTGATTTTTCTGTTGCTGTTTTGATTTCGTTTTTTGTTTTCCTTGGGGGGGGAGGTTTAGATTACCATTGTATATTTTAGTCGAATATTTTTATTTATCTTGCAACAATTTGGAATATTTTGCTTTTCCAGAAGTGTATCCATTTTGCCTAAATTTTCAAATTTATACCTTTGTTATAAAAAATTCTCTTGTATCTTTAGTTATTTTCTCTTTAGGATTCTGTGTTTTGCAAATTTGAATATTCCCCCATTCTAGAAATCCGATTTGCCTAAGCTTATGTATGTTACTGATCTTTTGAAGAAACAGCTTTTGGTTTTATTCATTTCTACTTCATGAATTTCGGTCCTTATATGTTTTACTTCCTGTCTTCTAATTTCTTTCAGTGAGTCTGTTTCTCCTTTTGTTTTCTGATTGCATATACATATACTTAGATTGTATTGTTACAATTCCATTATTTTGTGATTCTCTTTATTGTTTACTCCCTATCCTAAAGTCTTTTCAGCAGAATGTTGTTGGTTTTTTTAAAGTTTTTGGACATGTGAAATTTTATTTATTTGAAATCTCTTGTCATTGATTTCTAGCTGGGCTGCATTATGGTCCAAGAATGCATTATCTGCAGGTTGGATTATTTGGGCTTCCTTTATGGTTGTGAATGTCCCTCTGCGCACACACACATATATATATTGGCTTGAGCTTTTTATTAATCTTGTCATTCAAAATTTTATATGTATTTATGCTTTATTGTTTAGGCTTTTTTTTTTCCCCCTGATTTACCAGTCTCTAAGAGAGCTTTGTTAAGATCTTGGACAATAAATTCTGTCGCCTCTACTTTCTCTCATAATTCTGTCAGTTGTTGCTTTATATATTGTGATGCGATGTTTTAAAGGGCATATATATTCATAACTACTAGATCTTCTTGATCTATTATTCTTTTTGTCAACATGTAACATTGTTTTTTTGTCATTACGGTGCTTTTCACCTTAAAGTGCAGTTAGTCTAATAATGCAATACCTTGTATCTAAAAAAATTTCTTATTGAAACAAAGTTTTCAAACTATCATCTAGCCTACCTTTTAATTAATTAATTAATTCATTCATTCATTCATCAATTTAGGTTTCCATATCTGGTTTTTTTTTTTCCTCATTATAAATCAATAACTCAGCATTCTGGGCTTCCTGTTAGAATAGATTTTCTGTGGTTATGCACTGAATCCATATTCAGGGATGGAAGCTGCAGCCTGGGCACCACTGCGGCTCGGCCGCACCCTTCCAGAGGGGGACCCCGCTCCCCAGGACCGACACCTCAGGCCATTCTTCACTTTTTGCTTTTTTCTTCTTGCCCCCCCTTCCTCCCCTTTCCCCCTCTCCCCTCCTCCCTCCCATTGCCTGCCTGCCTTCCTTCCTTCATTTCCCTCTTTCCTCCCTATTACATTTACCCCCAAATTGTAACTTAGATACATAGAAAGGGACACAAAACATAAATGTCCATGTTCCTAAATAGGTAAGAAGAGACTCCCTGAAACCTGCCTGGGGACTGGAATGGCGCATCCCCGCATCCTGGGCCCTGGCACGCTCCTCCCCAGCCCCTCTAGATAACAACCGCTCTGACCTCCAGACCACCATTTCCTTCCCCTTCTCCGCTGCTTCCCAATCAGCTGTTTAGTTCTGCCTGTTTTGAATTTTCTGTGGATTTCTCATGAGTGGCCTCATGTCTGTCTTGTTTTGGTGGGTTATGTTTTGGAGCTTCTTCCATCTTTTGAGTAGGTTTGTTTCATTTGTTTTCAGCCAGGTCTGGTGGTTCATTGTATGGCCACATGACAGTGCATTTTTCCTTTCTCCCATTGACTGGCACTGAGGTTTGCTTGCAGGTTGGGGCAACTACAAAGTGAGATTGCTATGAACAGACTTACATATGTACCTGGGTGAGCGTCACTGCTGAAGAAGTTTTCTAGACTATGTACCTAGCGGTGGGATTGCCAGGTCACAGGGAATGATAAATGTACCTGCAACTTGGCCTGATGGTATTGAATGTTTCCCGAGGCTGAGATGCCCATTAGTGTATCCCATCTTCAGGGTTGGTGAACTTCTGAGATCCCATCATCACATGGATATTAATATTGTCTGATTTTTTAATGGGTTAATAGATTTATGCATGTGTTTATTTACTTATTTTTGTTTACTCTAGTGGGCAAGTAATGGTGTGGTTTTATTTTACATATCCCTGATTACCACTGAGGGAATATTTGTCAGATGTTTAGTAGTCATTTTGATTCTCTCTTGCCAACTATTTGTCCCAGTCTTTTGTCCACTTTTCTTTTGGGTTTGCTGTCTTCCTATTGATTTTTATGAGCCATTTTTAAATATGTTTTGAATAATGAAAGCTTTTTAGGTTAGCTTGCTGCAAATATCTTCTCCTACTCTGTCTTGTTTTTTCACTCTACGATTGGTGTCTTTTGATGAATAGAATCCTTAATTTCAGGGTAGTCAAATTCATCAATCGTTTTTCATGCCTGAAAAAATCTTATCTTAGCCTAGCATTTAAATAATAGATTAACTTGTATCACATAATTAAAAAAATTATTATTATTCCATTGACTTCATTTAGTATTGATAAGTGTGATGCCAGTTTGATTTTATTCATGTTTACATATGTCTTTTTTATCTGGAAGCTTTTAGATTTTGCTTATGCTTTTATGTTTTTAATTTTACATTGACTTTGTCTATTTTTTTTTCTTTTTCATAGTTGTTCTGTTTGGGACTCTTTCAGTTTCTTCCATGGAAGGTCTTGCATTTTCTCCACATCTCATTGTATCAGTCAGGGTTCTCCTGAGAACCAACAGGGGATATGTGAGATTTATTATAAAAAGGTGGCTCGTGTGATTGTGGGGACTGGCAAATTCAGGTTCTGGAGGGTAGGCCGGAGGCAGGGAATCCCAGGAAAACTGGTGTTCAAGCTTTGAGCCCAAATTCCCTCAGGAATTGGCAGGAAACTCAGGAGGGTGTGGAAGGTGTATTCCTTCGTCACCCCACACCTTCAGGTCTCGCTCACGGGCTGAGGGCCGTCTCCTTTATGTGTCACTGCTCAAGGACCCTCATCCCATCTACAAAGCATCCCCCGGCAGCATCTAGGCCCGTGTTCAACCAAACAGCTGGACACCACACCCTAAACCCAAGTTGGCTCATAAAATTCATCATCACACCCGCTAATTCTTGGTTGATTTTTTTAAATGATTAATTGATCAGCTTGTTCATTTAGTTATACAGTGTTTCCACCAAAAATCATATGCACATAATTAAGAAACAAAAATGTATATATTATAAAAGTCTGAATAGTGAAAAATAATTGAATCCTGTTCCATTCCTTTCCCTCCTCCATTCTTGCAAAGCAACATTGTCTTTTAACCCACAGCTATTTCCTCCAGTAATCAACTCTGTATCATTAACCTGTATAGTTAATGATATTTCTTGATTTTTAGATTATAGCCTTTTTATTTTCCTTTTTTTAAATATATTTTTTTGAGAAATATCCACACATATACAGTCCAACTATATTATACAATCAATGGCTCACGATATCATCATATAGCTGTATATTCTTCACCATGATCATTTTTAGAACATTTGCAGTGCTCCAGAAAAAGAGATTAAAAAAAAAACTCATATCCCATGCCCCTTCCCCTCCCTCTCCTTGACACACAGTATTTCAGTCTACCCAGTTTTGCCTTTTATCTCCTCCTAATATTTATTTATTTATTATCCATATTTTTTTACTCATCTGTCTGTACCCTGGGTAAAAGGATCATCAGACATAAGATTTTCACAATCACACAGTAACATTGTAAAAGCGATGCAGTTATACTCGTCTTTCAGAATCAAGGCTACTGGAACACAGCTCAACAGTTTCAGGCACTTCCCTCTAGCCACTCCAATACATTTTGGTTAATTTTTAATACCATTTTCTCTCGCTTGTTTATTCCCTCCATCATTCTGGAACTCTTCCTCTATGTATTTGCACTTGCATCTTCCACATTCTCTCAGCTTGTCTTTTTCTAGTCTATTAGCTCCTCTCTCATTTCCTGTGACAGGCCTTGACATGCCTTTTCCGATGACTAATTGGTTCTTAGCTGCATACATTCTGCTACTAATCCATCCATTTAATTTTTATTTTATTTATGTTTTTTTAGGGGGTGATGCATGGCCCAAGAATCGAACGCGGGTCTCCTGCATGGAAGGTGAGCATTCTACCACTGAACCACCCATGCACCCTCCATTTAACTTTTTTTTCTTTTTTTACATGGGCAGGCACTGGGAATCGAACCCAGGTCTCGGGCATGGCTGGTGAGAACTCTGCCACTGCCCGCCCCCCTCCATTGAATTTTAAACATCAACTAATCAACTATTATATTTTTTGAATTCATTATCTTAAGTTGGTTTCTTCTTTATAACTTAACTCAATTTCTGGTCTCAATGTCTTTTCTTTTTTTATTTTTAACTGTTTTTTTTACTGTTTAGTATAACATACATACAGAACAAAGAATTGAAAAAACAACAGTTTTCAAAGTACTCTTCAACAAGTAGTTACAAGACAGATCCCAGAGTTTGCCATGGGCTACCATATGATCCTTTCATATTTTTCCTTCTAGCTGCTCTATAATATAGGAGGCTAGGGGGTTTAAAAAATTTTTTTAATCATCACAATCGACTTTTTTCCTTCTTTTTTGTGAAAAATAATATATATGCAAAAGAAGCTATACATTTCAAAGTGCAACACCACAATTAGTTGTAGAATATATTTCAGAGTTTGACATCGGTTACATTTCCAAAATTTTAGGCTTTTACTTCTGGCTGTTCTTTATTGACTAAAAGATATCAATTTAATCATTCAGCATTCATATTTATTTGTTAAATCTTATCTTCTCTGTATAACTCCACCACCACCTTTGATCTTTTCATCCCTCTCTTCAGGGGTGTTTGGGCTATGGCAATTCTAAATTTTTCATATTGGAAAGATCTGTCACTAATATGGTGTAGGGAGATGGATGTTCTGGAGATGGCTGGGCTAGGCTTCAGGACTTTTCTGGACCAGGGATCCATCTGGAGGCTGTCAGATTCTGTAAAGTTACTCTAGTGAATGGAACCCTTGTGGAATCTTATATATATATTACCCTAGGTGTTCTTTAGGATTGACTGGAATGGTCCTGACTGGGGGTTGGTAGGTTATGATAGGTAGAAAGATCTACCTAAAGCTTGCATAAGAGCAACCTCCAGAGTAGCCTCTAGACTCCATTTGAATTCTCTCTACCACTGATACTTCATTAGTTACACTTATTTTCTCCCTTTTGGTCAGGATGGAATTGTTGATCCCACATTGCCAGGGCCAGATTCATTCCAGGGAATCATCTCCCACATCGCCAGGGAGACTTTCACCCCTGGATGTCACGTCCCACATAGGGGGAAGGGTAATGGTTTCACTTGCAGAGTTGGGCTTAGAGAGACTGAGGCCACATCTGAGCAAAAAAGAGGTCCTCCAGAAGTAACTCTCAGGCATGCCTATAGGTAGTCTAAACTTCTCCACTACCTACATAAGCTTCACAAGAGTAAGCCTCACGATCGAGGGCATGGCCTATTGATTTGGGTGTCCCTAAAGTTTGACACGGTATCAGGGGATTCCTTGAGGGTAAGGTTTAATAGTTCCATATTCTTTCTCCCATTCCTTAGGGGACTTTGCCAATACTTTTGATTAGGTGCTTAATATACTCAGATGTATCCAGGCATTACAATAATCTATACAGGATTAAAGGACCTCTTTTTTATTCTGGGCTCCCTGTGTTTCAATTGTTCAAATGAGCTATACAGATAGGTTGAATTTGATTATACACTACAGAAAATTTCAGTTGCAGACCAAATAAACCTTTCTTCCATTGGTCTCAAAGAGTATGTGTGGTTCTAAAATATAGACACTGTCTTCCTTACTCATAAGTTCTGAGTTACTTTTACCCTGGCCTGTTCAGATTCATTCTTATCTCTAAATATCAGATTACATGTATAAAACAGCCTCTCAAAATCCAGAAATAATAATCACCACTCCAGACTTAATGTGTCTGCTCTAAAAGCTTACAATCTAGGCCCCTGTTTTCTTATAAGCACTTTCTAAAGGTGGCCATACCATTCTTGATCCTTGGTTTCTGGTTTATTTTGTCTCACCAAATGTCCCACGTGTTCTTTCACATCGTTGCATGCCTCACAACTTTGTTCCTTTTTGTAGCAGCACAACCTTCGTTCATAAGTATACTCCATTGTTTGTCAATCTACTTCTCCGTCAGTGTATCCTCAGCCACCTGCATTCATCGGGCATCATGTAGAGGGCCCAAAGTCCACAGTCCATCAACATTCTCAATTTTAGATAATTTCATTGTCCCCAAGAGACAGAAAACCAATAAACACACCCTTACCAAGTAGGATATCTAGACCTCCTCTTAACTCTTGTCCCTACCCCATTATTTACCTCTGCTGTTGCTGTGGTAGTGCTGATAGTTTCCTTTTGAACATAGCATGCAATAGCAGTTTTCCCCCTGTACCCTGGACTTAAATACTCATATCTTTGAAGTAATTTCTTGTGAGAATTCATTCATATTTCTGGTATTACTCAGTGAAATATGTAGGTCTATACAACCCCTTTAGATCTTGTTCGTCTTCAATATGGTAATATTACTTACAGACCCACTAGAGAACAACCTTCACTCCTACCTATTCCCTTATATTGGAGTTCAACCTCATTAGCTAACAGTTCATCCATCCCTAGCTTTTATGTATTTCTAAGTCCCCTATATTCTGCAATATAAGCCTCTGATTATACCGTTATGTCGGTTATAAAAGCGGACTCAAACAATCTATTCTTTTGTCTTTGGCTAATTTCACTCAGCATTATGTCCTCAAGGCTCATCCATCTTGTCATGTGCTTCAGGATGTCATTTCGTCTCACTGCTGCATAATATTCCATCATACGTATATACCACTTTTTGTTGATCCACTCGTCTGTTGATGGGCATTTGGTTTGTTTCCATCTTTTGGTGATTGTGAGTAATGCTACTATGAACATCAGTGTGCAACTGTCTGTTTGTGTCATTGCTTTCAGCTCTTCTGGGTATATACCAAGTAGTGCTATTGCTGGGTCATAGGGCAACTCGATATTTAGTTTCCTAACGAACCACCAAACAGTTTATGTGTGAGGTGGTATCTCATTATGGTCTTGATCTGCATATCCCTTATAGCCAAAGAAAATGAGCATCTCTTCATGTGCTTTTGAGCCTATTTATATTTGTTCTTCAGGAAAATGCCTATTCATTTCTTTAGTCTATTTTATAATTAGGTTGTTTGTTCTTTTGTAGTTGAGTTGTATGATTTCTTTGTATATACAGGAAATCAAGCCTTTGTCTGATATGTGATTTCCAAATATTTTCCCCCATTGAGTTGGCTGCCTCTTCATCTTTTTGACAAAATCTTTTGACGTGCAGAAGCATTTGATTTTGCGGAATTTCCATTTATCTATTTTTTTCTTTTGTTGCTTGTGCTTTGGGTGTAAAGTTTAGGAAGCTACCTCCTATTACTAGGTCTTGAAGATGGTTCCCTACATTTTCTTCTAGAACCTTTATGGTGCTAGTTCTTATATTTAGGTGTTTGATCCACTTTGATTTAATTTTTGTGTAGGGTGTAAGATTGGGGTCCTCTTTTATTCTTTTGGCTATTGATATCCAGTTCTTCCATGCCAAATTATTGAAAAGACTATTTTGTCCCAGTTCAGAAGGGCCTTGTCAAAAATCATTTGGTGGTCTATTTCTGCACTCTCAATTCAATTCCATTGGTCAATTCTTCTATCTTTGTACCAGTACCATGCTGTTTTGACCACTGTGGCTTTATAATAGCTATCCAGGGTCTCTTTCCCTTCCAGATGAATTTGGTAATTAGCTTTTTCAAATCCTCAAAGTAGGTTGTTGGAATTTTGATTGATATTGTGTTGAATCTGTAGATCAATTTGGGGAAAATTGACATCTTAACTATATTTAGCCTTCCTATTCATGAGCAGGGAATGTCTTTCCACCATGTTAGATCGTCTCTGATTTCTGTTAGCAATGTTATATGGTTTTCTGTGTACAAGTCCTTCATGTTCCTAGTTAAGTTCATTCCTAAGTACTTTATTCTTTTAGTTGCTATTTTGAATGGATTTTTTTCCTTAACTGACTCCTCAGCTAGGTCATTGCTTGTGTATAGAAATGCTGCTAATTTTTACACATTAATTTATATCCCCCTACCTTGCTGAATTTGTTTATTAGCTCCAGTAACTTTTCTGTAGATTTCTCAGGATCTCCCAAGTATAGTATCATATCATCTGCAAATAACTTCTTCCTCTCCAATTTGGATGCCTTTTATTTCTTTGTCCTGCCTGAGTGCTCTAGCTAGAACTTCTAGCACAATGTTGAATAATAGTGGGCATCCTTGTCTTGTACCGGATCTTAGGGGGAAGGCTTTCAGTCATTCTCCATTGAGTACAATGCTGGTTATCTGTTTTCATATATTCCCTTTATCATATTGAGGTAGTGTGCTAGTTTGAAAGGATGTATGGACCCTAGAAAAGCCCTGTTTTAACCAAAATCCCATTTTGTAATGGCAGAATAATTCCTATTCAATACTGTATGTTTGAAACTGTAATTAGATCATCTCCCTGGCGATGCGATTTAATCAAGAGTGATTGTTAAGATGGATTAAGTGATGACATGTCTCCACCCATTTGGGTGGGTCTTGATAAGTTTCTGAAGTCCTATAAAAGAGGAAACATTTTGGAGAATGTGAGGGATTCTGAGAGAGCAGAAGATGACACAGCCACAAGAAGCAGAGAGTCTACTAGCCAGTGTTGAAGATGAAGAAGGAAAACACCTCCTGGGGAGCCTCATGAAACAGAAAGCCAGGAGAGAAAGCCAACAGATGATGCCATGCTTGCCATGTGCCTTTCCAGATGAGAGAAAAACCCTGACTATGTTTGTCATGTGCCTCTCACTTGAGAGAAATCCTGAACATCATCAGCCTTCCTGAATCAAGGTATCTTTCCAAGGATGCCTTTGATTGGACATTTCTATAGACTTGTTTTAATTAGGACAATTTCTCGGCCTTAGAACTATAAACTAGCAACCTACTAAATTCCCCTTTTTAAAAGCCATTACGTTTCTGGTATATTGCATTCCGGCAGCTAGGAAACTAGAACAGGTAGTTACCTTTGATTGCTATATTTTGGAGTATTTTTATCTGAAAAGGATGCTGAGTTTTGGTGAATGCTTTTTCAGCATCAATCAAGTTGACCATGTGATTTTTCCCTTTTGATTTGTTAATGTGTTGTATTATATTAATTGATTTTCTTGCATTGAGCCATCCTTGCATTCCTGGTATAAACACCACTGGTCATGGTATATAATTCTTTTAATGTGTTGTTGGATTCAATTTGCTAATATTTTATTGAGAATTTCTGCATCTATGTTCATTAGGGAGATTGACCTGTAGTTTTCCTTTCTTATGGCATCTTTACCCAGTTTTAGTATTAAAATGATATTAGCTTCATAAAATGAATTAGAGTTCTCTTTTCTTCAATTTTTTTTGAAAATGTTTGAGCAAGATTGGTGTTAGTTCTTTTTGGAATGTTTGATAAAATTCCCCTCTGAAGCCATCTGGCCCTGGGCTTTTCTTTGTAGGAAGATTTTTGATGAATGATTGAATCTTTTTACTTGTGATTGGCTTGTTGAGATCTTCTATTTCTTCCTGAGTTGGTGTAGCTTGTTTGTGTGTCTCCAGGAATTTGTCCATTTCATCTAAGTTGTTTAGTTTGTTGGTGCATAGTTGTTCATAGTATCCTCTTGTGATTCTTTTATTTCTTCAAGGTCTGTGGTAATGCATCCCTTCTCATCTCTGATTTTGTTTATTCACATCCTCTCTCTTTTTTGCTTGGTCAGTCTTGCTAGTGGCACATCAATTTTATTGATTTTCTCAAAGACCAACTTTTGGTTTTATTGATTCTTTCTATTGTTCTTTTGTTCTCCCATTCATTTATCTCTGCTTTAATCTTTGTTATTTCTCTTCTACTATTTGCTTTGGGGTTAGTTTGCTGTTCTTTCTCAAGTTCCTCCAGGTGTGCTGTTAAGTCCTCGATTTTTGCTCTTTCTTGTTTTTTAATATAGGCATTTAGGGCAATACTTTTCTCTCTCAGCACAGCCTTTGCCACATCCCATAAGTTCTAATAAGTTGTATTCTCATTTTCGTTCATCTCCAGATAGCTACTGATTTCTGTAACAATTTCTTCTTTGACCCACTGGTTGCTTAAGAGTATGTTATTTAATCTCCATATATTTGCGAATGTTCTCATTCTTTGGTGGTTATTGAGATCCAGCTTCACCTCATTGTGATCAGAGAAAGTGCTTTGAATAATTTCAATTTTTTAAAATTTACAACGACCTATTTTGTGTCCCAGCATATGATCTATCCTGGAGAATGTTCCATGAACACTAGAGAAGAATGTATGTCTTTGTGTTCTAGGGTGGAATGACCTATATGTGTCTGTTAGGCTTAACTCATTTATCAAGTTATTTAACTTCTCTATTTCCTTATTGATATTCTGCCTGGTTGTTCTATCTATAGAAAAGACTGGTGTGTTGAAGTCTCCTGCTATTATTGTTGAAACATCTATTGTTCCCTTCAGTTTTACCAATGTCTGCCTCATGTACTTTAGAGCTCCTTGCTTGGGAGCATAAATATTTATGATTGTTATATCTTCTGGGTGAATTGACCCTTTAATTAGTATATAGTGTCCTTCTTCATCTCTTATGATGTCTTTACATTTAAAGTCTATTTTGTCTGATATTAGTAAAGCTACTCCTGCTTTCTTTTGGTTGCATCAATGTCTTTTCTTAATCATTATACTGAGTTAAGATGCCTGAATGGCTTGGTTCTTATTTCAACTTTGTTTGGCATGAGCTCTTTCTCTTTTGTATTGATTGCAGCATCATATATTGCTTTGTGAGCTTATAATCACAGGCGTACCCACCACCTTGGCAAGAGGTCAGTTTCTGGGGTGTGTGGATATCCCAGTGCTTGCCGGGGCCTTCCTTGTACATCCAACCAGGGTGGGCCCTTCAGTGTTGCTGTGTTTACTTGGCCCTTACACTTTCCTTCTTTGTGTTAATCAACTAATCTTTGGGTCCATGAGCATCTGAGACTTACTTCTGGGGTCTTCAGGGGGCTCCCAGTTAATAGGATACTTACCCTGCCTGCTCATGACGTTTAGACATGTTGAGAATGAGTAGAGAAGGAAGCCAAGATGATGCCTTCATTCTAGAGCTAGTTCATGGGAGAGGCCACTCAATACCACTCAAGACATCCAGGCAAGGGTGCAGCTGGAAGGAGCCAGAGAAGCCGTGTGATCTCTGTGGGCCAGCCCTCTTCCAGGTGAGGGGGCCAGCAGGATTGAGCAGGCCCCGACACTCAACACTGCTAAGGGCAGAGAGGGCAGAGGTTAGAGAGAGGCCCAGTGTATGGGGACTGGGAATGGGGAAAGGAATTCAGTTCTCTACTTGTCCCTCACCAGGTCAGGCAAAAAGCTGGACTCAATGTGTTCCTGAGATGGCTGCTGTGTTTCCCCTTTATAGTCCAAAGTCTGGCATTGCTCCCCTTAGAAAACATGGAGAGAAAGAAGGAGAGTGGGGAAAAGTCATACCCTTTCTCTCCCTAGCCTTCTCCCCTCCCCTCACTGCCTGTTACTCTGGGCCGCTATGTTTCCCACACCAGTAATTCTCTACTTTCTGCAAGCTCAGGTTTTCTTATGCCCAGCATAGCCATCCAGCTTGCTCTGGCATCTATGGCATTCCCGGATTTAGCTGAGAAAAGGTCAGCAGACTTGTATGTATTAACTTTTTATCAGAAACTAAAAGCTTCCATCCTACTGAGCTGGACTTCCCCAATTGTCCTATAAACCTTGGATGAGTTGTGTCCTCTCTCCCTTGTTGAATTTGCTGCCTGCAGTATTTTATGTTAATGAAACAATGATTAAAGCCAGCAAGCCAGAGGCAAAATGGGACAAGCTACGGTAGGAAGGGGTGTCCTTATATCAGGGTGTGAGTTGGCTGATGAGGCATATTGTTTCTCTTTCAAGTTCTGGGGCAACATTTGAACTTCTAAACTTCAATAACTTAGATTGTTATTAGAAACTGTCACAAATCTTGCTCATGCCAAGAAGCACAGATTCTGTCCCAAACTGACCAGGACACCAAGGATTTCTGCACTGGATTCCTTTACTTACTCAGTGAGGGGACATGATTTCTTTAGTTAGAAGCTTGGGTCTAAGAACATGGGATTTGCCTCTGCCATGACAGTGTCCTAACTTGCAGCAAGTGTCCCTTTGAATAGGGTTTGTTGAATAGTTTTTGTCCTTCTTAAAGCCTAGACATTGAAATGTAAAGTGATCACAGAACTTTCCAGAGCCCTTAATTACCATGTGGTCAGAGGTCCAGCAAAGTCAGTCATTTGGACCATCTGGAGGTAATTGGAAATGCTCTGAACCACACAAAGTCTTCCTGTGTTGTTCCATGCCCTTTATTTCCCAGTGACCTGAACTGTGCATAAAAGTTAATGATCTGAATTACCAAAATTTCCTCTCCAGAAGATTGTGGCATGGAAGTTTCTGCAAGCTGAATCCAAAATACAGTCTTAATCTTTCTCTGGACCTTAGTTTCCTTACCTGTGAAATGGGCATGATAGTGTTGGCAATTTAACTAAAAGGATATGAACGAAAGGACTTCAAACTTTTGACAGTGTTTTACAAATGCTAGGTATTTTTTCATCCCCCCAAATTTTTGATTTAGTTTAATTTTGAAAAGAATGAAACCAAATGTCCAAGGCATTCAAAACGCCTTTCCTTAAACAGTTCCTCAAGTCTGTGACTCTGGCACCTGGAATACTGTGCTGCAGTGTGAACATTTACCGGGTACCTGGGCAGGGAGGTTGATGTACAAAATCCTTACCTTGAAGGCTCAGGGTGCCTCCCACGCTGGGTGTGGCCAGCATAGAGACCCCACCAGAACTTGGTAGTGGGTCTGTGTTGGGGGAAAAAGCTGGTCTGGGAGGAGAAGCCTTTGAGCAGGGGTGGGTTAGTACATGGCCCGAGGCCATTCCTACAGTAGGAAATGGACACAGGGTGTTGGGACCAGCAGGAGAAATGGGTCATTGGGATGGGGCCAGGGTGAAGAGGCAGCAGGGTCCAATAGTTTTGGTCTTGGGTGAAAGGGATGACGAGTTGGAGTGTGTGCCAATTTTAAAGGACTATGTACCTAGAAAAAACATATTTTAATCCTAATCCATCTTGGGGGAGCAACCATTTCATTTAATCCCTATTCAATAATGTAGACTGGCATCTTTTGATTAGATTATCTCCACAGAGATGTGGCTCACCCAATTGTGAGTATTAACCTTTGATTAGAGGGAAATGGGACTCCATCCATTCCAGGTGGGTCTTGACTAAGTTTACTGGAATGCTTTAAAAGAGGAAATGTTTTGGAGAGAGGAGATCCATCAGAATCACAAGGGCCAGAGCCCATACAACCAGAGAGCTTTGGAGATAACAAAGGAAAATGCCCCCAGAGGAGCTTCCTGAAACAAGAATTCTGGAGCAGACACTAGCAGGTGTTACCATGTTCACCATGTGCCCTTCCAGTTGAGAGAGAAACCTGGAATATCATCGGCCTTTCTTGAGTGAAGGTAACATCTTGTGGTGACTCAATTTGGACTTTTTTATAGACTTGTTTTAATTGGGACATTTTCTCGACCTTAGAACTGTAAGCAAGCAACTTAATAAATTCCCCCTTTTAAAAGCTGTTCCATTTCTGGTATATCATATTCTGGTAACTGGTAGCATTCCAGCAGCTGGTGTTGCAGGTCATATTTGCAGTTTAGAGAAATCCCTCTCAATAAGTATGTAGTGAGGGAGGGGGTGAGTGAGGGACTGATATGACTAGGAAGAAAAGCGTGAATAGTGAAGAGGGTAAGGGGTTCTCTGGGTTCTTGTAGTACCTGTGACACTGCAATAGAAGAAGTAGCAGGTGTGGGAACAGGTGCAGCAGTGCAGGTGGACGTGGGGGGATGAGGATGCTGAGGGGTGAGGTGCAGTAGAGCTCGGGCTTTTGGCTTCAGTGCCCGCCTGTTGGGGTTCACTGGGTGGTCAGGGGGTGATGGGAGCTTAGTGTAAGTGGTCTGAGTACCTCTGGGCAAGTGTAGCTGAGGGCAGCCGACAGGCCTCGGGGGTGTGCTTCTCTTGGCATCACCTGCTCACTGTTGAGCTGGCATGGCGCAGGCCCTGTGTGTCTTGGTGTCATGGGTGGTGGATGCGACGTCTTTGCTGACAGAATAATGTTTTAAATCTGAAGCACAGCCCTGCTCGTCCCTTAAGAAAGGGAAGATCACAATGGGCTCCAGGCAGGACCCTGGGCTACAAGGCGGTGCCCAAATGCCTGCAGACCACGTGCCTTCTCGGGCACCTCCCAGATGCCCAGGTGAGGTTCCCACCCAGTGTGTCAGGGTGTGAGCGTGGCAGCATGGAGCTTGCCACCCATTGTTTGGCAGCTCAGCTCTGTGGGAGCACGGAACCCCTCGCCCCACTCTCCCCAGCTCCACCTGTCCAGCGGGAGCCCCTCAGCCTCCCGCAGGCCGGAAACAGATTCCCAGGCGGGGCTTTCCCTGGGGCCAGCAATCCCACCCTCCGCCAATGTGCACAGCCCTGGGTGCTGGGCACTGATGGGTCTGCTGGCCCAACACCAGTCCTCTCCCCTGGGACGCCCCCAGGCCCTGGCTGGGCCCCCAGGGGCCAGTCTTACCCGAGTGTCACACCAGGGCCGGTAGCTTCCAGCAGTGGGTGCAGCTTTTCCTTTCCCTGGAGAGAAGAAAAGGTTGGGGAGCTGCTTGGCCATCCCCTGCCCGTTGGGAGCTGCCTTTCTGGCATGGCTGAGCCCCTGGACACAACTTCAGCCTCATGGGCAGGTCAGGGGTACGAGCTTCCCATGGCTGTGAGTCTTCCGGTGCCCACTCTCTTCCTGTGACTGGTCTGACTGCCCAGGCCTCTGAAGAGGTCTCCCTGCCCCCAGGCCAGTGGCGTTGGGGGCTGATTCCAGCCAGGGTCCCCATTGATACACCTCAGGGGCCCATTTCAGGGACTTCAGCTCCCAAATGTACAACCCTGTCCTGCCGCCTTACGGAGTCCCCAAATCCACACTCCTAGGCCGAGTCATCTGCCAGAGGGTCCGGGTAGGTGCCCGGCCTCTGGGCATTCTTGGTCCTCTTGAATGAATGCCTAGGGGTCCCCACCCTGCCCCAGGGCTCTGTAGAGCACCTATCGGAAGACATAAGCTGAGTGCTCGGCTGTTGAAGGAATGAGTGATGGTGCACACACTGGGTCAGACTTGAGCCTGCTGTGTCCCCTGTCCCTGTCCACCAGAGGGTGTCAGGAAGAAGCTTCTGGCTCACAGGTCTGGGTAGGTAGCTCGTGCCCAGGGTACCCTTGGGATTTGGGAGACACCCGCGCTGCAGAGCTTCTGTGTGGAACGTTTCCCTCTGCCATGCGCAGCTTTGCCTGGCCCCTTCCAGACTGGGAAGACTTCCCTATTTCCAATTAATTCCCCAGCTGGGATACAGGGGGTTGTCCCAGGTTCTGGGAGCACATGGTGAGGGACTCTCTTCTGTGAGGCCTCAACAGAGCTCTGGGTCCCTCCAGGCTTGGGGGCCCTGTGCCCGCCTAGCCCTGCGGCAGTTCCTGTGGTCTCCTTCTGGCAGGAGGAATATGGGAGCAAGGCGTGGGGTCCATTGCTCCCATCTGTGGGGGATTTTGAGGTCTGTTTTCATCGTTTGTGCTGCAGCAAGCAGCCCTCTGCACGTTTCCTTCCAGCGTCCTGGTTTCTAGACCCTGAGCCCACCCCACAGTGGGCTGCATGGCTGTGGGCAGGTGCTTTTCCTCCCTTTAAGTCTGTACCTGATCCCAGGAAGCACGAGTCCCACCCCAGCAGGATCAGTTGGAGCAACCCAAGGGCACTCCAAGCAGTGGAGGCAGGCTGAGACTGGCAGGAGTGCGGCCGGCTGCCACCTGCCCCTCACATCCCCCCGCTGCTCACCCCAGGGCGGCTGCCAGCAGTGCCTTCCCCATCTAACGGGCGGTTTGTCCCTCTGCAGAATGGGGCGATCCTGCTGGGACCTCCTGGTCTCAGTAATGAAGCCACGCAGCTCACATCGCCCGAGACTTGGGCTCTTCATCAGCACGTACTGCGGCTCCGCTCTGGCCAGGCCCAATGCCCAGGGGTCTCAGAGTGGACAGGCCCGGGGAACAGGCTTCGTGAAGGGCCAGAGCACACACCAGCCACTCCTGGAATATCAGAAAATTTTCCAGACAAGTCCCCTGGCCTCCAGTTCATTATACACACTCATACTCACATGGATTCACACACATGCACAAACACACTCATGCACACAACCACACACATACAGACTCCCATTCACTCACTGTGCTGGTTTGAAAGGATGTATGTCCCCTAGAACAGATATGTTTTAATCTAAATCCCATTTCATAAAGGTGGAATAATCCCTATTCAATAGTGTATGTTTGAAACTAATCAGATCATCTCCCTGGAGATGTGATTTAATCAAGAGTGGTTGTTAAACTGGATTGGGTGATGACACGTCTCCACCCATTTGGGTGGGTCTTGATAAGTTTCTGGAGTCCTATGAAAGAGGAAACATTTTCGAGAATGAAGGAGATTTCAGAGAGAGCAGAAAATACTGCAGGACCACGAAGCAGAGAGTCCATCAGCCAGTGCTTTGGAGATGAAGAAGGAAGATGCCTCCCGGGGAGCTTCATGAAACAGAAAGCCAGGAGAAGAAGCTAGCAGATGATGCCGTGTTTGCCATGTGCCCTTCCAGATGAGAGAGGAACCCTGACCATGTTCACCGTGTGCTTTCTCACTTGAGAGAGAAACCCTGAACTTCATCAGCCTTCTTGAACCGAGGTATCTTTCCCTGGATGCCTTAGATTGGACATTTCTATAGACTTGTTTTAATTGGGACATTTTCTTGGCCTTAGAACTGCAAATTAGCAACTTATTAAATTCCCCTTTTTAAAAGCCATTCTGTTTGTGGTATATTGCATTCCTGCAGTTAGCAAACTAGAACACTAACACACATACACATATATGCAGACACACTCTCACTCATGCACACACTCACATATTCACATGCACATCCAGGCACACACTCAGACACTGACTCACTCTCATACACACTCAAATGCACACCCCACACTCATGCACATGGTTACACATTCAAACATCTACACACTCAAGCACACACACTCACACTCAGCACACAGTCATAGGTATACAGACTCACTCTCACTCACATGCATGTGATCTCATGCTCATGCACACAATCACACACATTTACATACTCAAGAACACTTACATCCATGTACATACTCATCACACATGCACACATTCACATGTTCATTCATACTAATACATACACTCATACACGCAAGCACACACACACACACACAGCTGCCCTCCCATATGTTTATCAGCACTCTTGCTTCAGACAGCACAAGCTCTCCCATGTCTAGAAGACAGAGTCCAACCTGGCCTACAAGGCCCCATTTGCCTTCTGATGACCTCTGATGACCCCTGGTGACCTCAGGTGACTTCTGTAAACCGAATTCCCCTCAGGTCCTCCTACTTTGTGCTCCGAGAACACCAAGATAGGCTTGAGCCCCAGATCACCATTCTCTCCTATACATCCATCTTTGTCATGTTGTTCTCTCTGCCATCCCCTCTTTTCCTGCTCTGTACACTTGGCAAACTCCTATTTATACTACAAAACCCATCTCTAGCACTCCCTCCTCAGGGAGACTTCTTCTGCTCCAAGTGGCTGAGTCTATAACACCACTATGCCCCTGGCAATGCCTCGATGCCTTCTCCTCTCCCTACTCTGATCAGGGTCTCTTTTCAGAAGCAGCCTCACCTCTGACTGGGCTTTGGTCCCCCTTCCAGCACGGGTCAAGGTGTGGCCTGCTCAAGCTCTTTTGTGGACTGAACTCCCGTTGGCAGGGCCAGCATCCTGACTCGTTCCTGACCTTGGTCCTCCTTATTTGTAGAGTTCGAGCCAAGAGCAGGGCATGGAGACTTGTTCTATATTTGTTTATTTCCCTTTAAATTTCATTGGCAGCAAAAGAAGGCAGAGTGGTGCAGTGACACTTACTCACCCCCCAAAACTCCCTGGTTCTCCATTTCTCTGCATCCCCCAGTTCCAACGCTCTCTCCACCATCCCCCTTACTTCCATATGGTGGCTGACAGATGGACTGGCCGTGTTGGACACCACTTCCAAATCACTGATTTTGAAGGATTTAAAAAAAAAAAAATCTATTTCTACCCCAACAGTAAATGTATGTGAACTTGGAAAGACAAGTTCCTTTCCTGGCCACCCTCCTGGCATGGGTGAAGTGGGCCATCTCACTGCGTCCTCACTGCTTGGCCATACCCCTCGCATTCAACTCCTGTGCTGTGAGAGGAATCCCCCGTTCTGGGTCTTGGCCAAGCTAAGCCTGCAGGCTCAAGAGCCGGGCACCCAGTGGCCAGCTGGGCGGGTGGAGCCCAGGGCAGTGAGCAGCAAGGCCTGGCTCTTTCTAGAATGCTACGCTGCTGCCAAGCTGCCAAGAGGGACATTTCCGATGTATCTGAAAACTTCCTGGATGGATTCCAGACCTGGGGTCCTCTCTTCATGTCTAGCCGAGTCTCACCCCCCTCTCATGCTTCTTCCATATAATTTCGAGAATCACACGAATGACAAATCCTTTCAGGCCTGCCCTGCTGCAAACCCTGCAGGAGCTCTTTTTGTTTTTAGTATGAAGTCTAAACTCCCCAGGCCAGTTCCTGGGACCCTCCCTGGCTGGTGCCTGCCCACCCCACCTTATGCTGGCCACATTTGCAGACTCTAATGAGAAATGTTAATGTGAGTCCCCTCCACTCTATCCTGGCCGAGCCTGTTAGTTCTTCTCCATCAGCTGCAGTGGGGACCTTTTTTTTCCTATCTATCACAGTCAATATTTTGTAAATTGCAGTAAAAAGAAATTACTAGAAAAATGAAATCAAAAGGCATACAAAACAGACTCCAAGCTTTTAATTAATAATTTCAAAAGATGTAAAATTACTCTGTCAATTTGCTATAAACATTTCCAAACACATACTCTCAATTTTTGCTCTCATCTCATCGTGGACTGTTAACAAAGAGTTTGGGGCCAGAACTGGTCACAGACTGCAACAAGGAGAAGCAGTGATTTAGGGTTCCTTGAAGACCCCATGCTCTTTCATGCCCCCAGGGTTGTACAAATTGCCTCCTGGGCTGGGGGACCCTCCACTTCCCCTCCCTTGGAAGATTCAGCGTAGGGGTCCCTGCTCCTCCAACAAGCTCCCTGGACCCCGTGCCCAGGTTGGAGGCCCTTCCTCTGTGGCTCAGCTATGGCCCCTTCCCAATACACTTAGCACTGTTGTACAGAGGAGGCACAGCCTCTTGAGTCTTTGCCAAATGAATGGACATGTGAGTGGATATGGAAACCTGAAGCCTGACTTTTACTTTAGGGTTCCTTGGTCTGTGGGCCACAACTTCCCAGGTAAGTTCTGTAAGGTCAGACTCAAGCCACATGGCTGCAAATATGATCTGGGGGCCACAGCTTCAGATCCTAGGATCCAAAACAATTTATAAGGACCCATGGCACAGTTTGCCTTCATGCTGGGAATGTGTGTTTTGCTTTGGGGGTCCATTTGCAGACTCTAATGAGAAATGTTAAAGCGAGTCCCTCAGCATATGGCAGGTATGACATTAAAACAGTTATACTAACTGTAATCCATATGTTGAAAGAGTTGTTAGAGTCATAGAAGATGAATCTAACTCGTAGAAAAGACCCAGGTTAAACGTGTAGAGATGGAAATGATAATGCATGAGATTAAAATACAGCGGAAGGGATTAACAGCAATCAGAGTGCAGAAGGAAAGGGGAGTCAGCTTGAAAGAAGGGCTATAGAAACAATTGACTATAGAAGCACCAACAGAAAAGGACAAATTGGGCATACTTTTTATTGGTGAGTCCTTCCCTCCTATTTAGATGTGTGCCATTTTGTTTATCCATTCAACAGTCAATGGACGACTTTCAGCCTTTACAAAAAGGCTGCCATGAGCATTCAGGTACAAGGCTCTGTGAAGACATATGCTTTCATTCCTTTTAGGTAGATATCAACTTGCAGAACTGCTGGATACATGGAAGTTTTTGTTTGTCTTTTAAAGGAATTGCCAGAATTACTTCCAAAGTGGCTGTACCACTTTACACTCCCAGTATTTAAATTTGAGAGTTCCAATTTCTCCACATTCTTGCCAACATCTATTATTGTCTGTCTTTGGATTGGAGCCATTCTAGTGGGTGAGAAGTAGGATCTCATTGAAAATTTAATTTGCATTTCCTTAATGTCTAATGATAATGGCTGTATCTTTATGTGTTTAAAACTATGTAAATATTTTCATTGGTGAAGAGTTTATTCACATTTTTTGCCTATTTTTTATATTGAGTTGTTTATCTTAGTTTTGGTTTGTAAAAATTCTGTTATAGACACAAGTCCTATACCAGATAAATAATTTGCCAATATTTCCCCTGGTATTTGATTTATCTTTTCATTTTCCTAATGGTTTCTTTGAAGAGCAAATTTTTTAAATTTTGGAATCATTTTATTAAATTATTTTCTTATGGATTGGGTTTTGGGTGCTATAATTTAGAAATCTTTGCCTCACCAAAGGTCCCAAGTACTCTCTCCTATAATTTATTCTAGAGGCTTTAAAGATGAAATGGTTGCATTGTAGTCTATAATCCATTTTGAGTGAATTTTTGCATACATTGTGAGAGGTAAAGATCTAAGTTTTTCTCTCCCCACCCCCACCTCTTTTTCCCTTTTCCTCTCCCCCTTCCCCGTCCTTTTTCATATGGATATCCAATTCTTTTGGTGCCACTTCTTAACAAGACTATCCTTTATCCATTTAATTGTCTTGGCGCCTTTGTTGAAAACTCAATTGGCCTTATATGTTAGGATTGATTTCTGGACTCCAATTCTGTTCCACTGGTCTATACATCTAGCCTTATGCCCATACCACAACCTCCCAATCTTTAGAGTAAGCTCTGAAAATGGGAAGTGTTAGTCCTCCAACTGGTACTTCTTTCTCAAATTTGACATTGCTATTCTAGGGTCTTTGCATTTCTATTTCCATTTAAGATCACCATGTCCTATCCTATAGGAAGTTTGCTGGTATTTAGTTTTTGCTGGTATTTTGTTGTAATTTCATTGAATCTAGGAATCAATTTGGGAAAGATTGCCATTTTAGTAATATTGAGTCTTCTAATCCATGAACATGGAATATCATTTCACGTATTTAGATCTTTAATTTATTTCAGCAGTGTTTTAGAGTTTTCAATGTAGAAGACTAACATTTCTTTTTGTTAAATTTATTCCTAAGTATTTTTTATATTGTTTCTATTATGAATGTTGCTGATTTCTTAATTCATGTCAATTAGTTCTTTACTCTTAGGTAGAAATAAAATTGATTTTTGCATACTGAAATTATATCTTGTTACCTTGCTGAAGTTGTTTATATGTTCTATTATGTTTTTGAGGATTCCTTAGGATTTTCAACACGTAGGATAATATCACTTATGAATAATACACATGAAACAAAAATTGGCAAAGCTAAAGAGAAATCAGATGTATATCCACAGTCATACTTGGAGATTTTAAATCCATCTTTCAGTATAATAAAACAAACTGATGCAAAATCATTAAGATAGGGAAGATAAAAAAATAATCAACAGGTCTGGTCTAGTTGACATTATAAAACATGATATCCAACAACCATGCAATATACATTATTTCTATGCACACATAGAAAGACACAAGATAGACTAACCATGTGCTATTGCATAAATTAGGACTCAGTAAATTTTGTAAGATTTAAATAATAAATAATGCATTCTCTGGCAACAATACAATTAAATAGAAGAGAAAGGAATTCTTTACAAATTACTTTATGGTGCCAACATAACCCTGTGTTCCAGTTTGCTAGCTGCTGGAATACAACACGCCAGAGATGGATTGGCTTTTAATAAAAGGGGATTTATTTCATTAGTTGTTCCGAGGAAAGGCAGCTAACTTTCAACTGAGGTTCTTTCTTACGTGGGAAGGCACAGGATGGTCTCGGCTGGCCTTCTCTCCAGGCCTCTGGGTTCCAACAACTTTCCCCGGGGTGATTCCTTTCTGCACCTCCAAAGGCCTGGGCTGAGCTGCGAGCACTGAGATGAGGTATGCTGAGCTGCTTGGGCTGTGCTACGTTGATCTCTCTCTTTTAAGCACTAGCCAATTAAACCAACCATCATTCATTGTAGCAGGCATGCCTCCTAGCCAACTGCAGATGTAATCAGCAACAGATGAAGTTCACATGCCATTGGCTCATGTCCACAGCAATAGAACTAGGTACCTTCACCTAGCCAAGTTGACACCTGAATCTAACTACCACCCTTTGTGAACTTGGCAATTATACTCATCACCTTAAACAATATTAAAGTACAAAAAATTCTCTTTTAGCTGTGGGCCTATGAATCTCAAAACAAGTTATCTGATGCCAATATGCAAAGGAGGATATTCACAGGATACAAGTTTTCATTTCCATAGGGAGAAATTAGAAGGAACACAGATATAAAACCTGCAGGGCAAATGCCATGGGATTTCAAAGTCTGAAAGTCATTTATCCTTCGGCTTTAGAAAGTGGCAGTCCTACCCTTTCCAAGGTCCTATGCAAGGCCCGCCTCTTTCCAAATCAACCTTGGGGGACATTGAGGAGACCTCCTTTATCTCGGCTCCACTCTCCAGGCATTGGGGCCACACCTGGACTCTCTGCCATTTCTGGGGCACAAGCTCAACTCCTCCATGTGGTGACAGCCAGGCTCTCCCCAGTCTCCAAGGAGCATGCTGTACCTTCTCAAAGGCCTGAGGCTGCACGACTCTTCCATTGCAACGAGTTGGGAGACTCATCCTCTGCCCTCAGGGCAAACTCACCCTCTCCATGTATATGGGTGGGTCCACTCTCCTGGCCAAGGTTTCTTGGCTTCAGACCTGAGTGTCCATGGTTCTCACTCTGCAAACTCCAATTTGTCCCTTTTGTGTCCCACTTTGTCCAGATTGGCAGTGGTTCTGTTTACACCAACAGTCTTCTCAAGGACTCCAGGACTTCTCCATCATTCTCTTCAAAGTTCCCCCAGAATCTTCCCCTTAGCCATCCAAAAAATAGTTCCAACATATCTGGTACTTGCAAACTGCAGCAGCACCCCACTCTCTGGTACCAAATTCTGTTCTAGTATGCTAGCTGCCAGAATGCAACACAGCAGAGATGGATTGGCTTTTAATAAAAGGGAATTTATTTTGTTAATTCTTCCAAGGAAAGGCAGCTAACTTTCAACTGAGGTTCTTTCTTCAACGGGAAGGCACAGGGTGATCTCTGCTGGCCTTCTCTCCAGGCCTCTGGGTTCCAACAACTTTCCCTGGGGTGATTCCTTTCTGCATTTGCAAAGGCCTGGGCTGAGATGCAAGTGGTGAGGTGAGGTATGCTGAGCTGCTTGGGTTGTGCTACATTGAGTCTCTCATTTAAGCACTAGCCAATTAAATCAAACATCATTAATTGCAGCAGGCAAGCCTCCTAGCCGACTGCAGATGTAATCAACAACAGATGAAGTTCATGTACCATTGGCTCATGTCCACAGCAATAGAACTAGGCACCTTCACCTAGCAAAGTTGATACCTGAATCTAACTACCACACCCTGGTACCAAAACCACACAATGATAATTTAATTAAATTCAATAATTCAATTAATAACAATAAAATATCATGAAAATCCCCAAATAGTTAACAATTAAGGTAAACAATTGTAAATAACTTAGAAAGAAGAAATTACATTGAAAATTAGAAAATATTTTGAACTGAAATTATATGAAAGGACAATATATCAAAATGTATGAATGAAGGTTTAAACAACAGTTTGAAAGAAACTTATACTTTAAATGTATAATTAGAAGAAAAGAAAGTTTGAAAGTTAATTATCTATTTTAAGAAGCTAAAAAAGAAGAGCAGATTAATCCCAAAGAAAGTAGAATAATGAAAATAGGAAAGCTTAGATGGAATTAAGTGAAGTCGAAAACCCGAAATTAAGAAATTAACAACGTTAAAAATTCTTTGAAATGTTTAACAAAATTGGTAAAACTCTAGCAAGACAGATAAGCAGCACACACACAGAGAGAAAATTTGCAAATTGTCAATATCCGAATGGAAGAGAGGATATCACTAAAAAGACTACAGACATTAAATGGACAATAAAGGAATATTAAGAACATGTTACTCCAGTAATTTCTGTAACTTAAATATAGTGCACATATTTCTCTAAAATAAACCTTAAATAAAAAGAAACAGAAAATATGAACAGTCTATATCAATTAAGAACATTGATTCAATGATTAAGCACCTTTTTCATAATTAAAACTCAAGATAGCATAAATAATAAATGTAACAAACATAAGGTAAACTGTATTACCAATCTTTTACAATATTTCATTAAATAGAAGGGGAGGGAATACTTTCCCAATCTTTTCATGATGCTAGTGTAACCTTGATACTAAAATCTGAAAAAAAATTACAAGAAAATAAATTAAAGACCATAACCCTCACTAACATAGGCACAAAAATCCTAAACAAAATATTAACAAGTGAGATCACATAAAATAAAAAGTATAATATGCTATGATTAAGTGGAATATAACCTAGAAATATAATGTTTAATATTCAAAACATCAATCAGTGTGCTTCATCACATTAAAAAATGAAGCATAAATGAAAAATACTCAGCTAATGTCAAACCATGGTGAAACACTGAACAAGATCAGAAAAAGAGGCAAAGATATCTGCTGTTATTATTCCTACCTAACATTACACTGGAAGTCCTATCTTGGGTTAGTTGACAAGAAAACAATATTACACACAAAAATTTGAAAGGAAGGAGTAAATTTTTATCTAAAAAACAAAACAAAAAAACAACCCAAACAGGTAAATAACTGTGCTGGTTTGAAAGGAAGTATGCCCCCTAAGAAAAGCCATGTTTTAATATAAATCCCATTTCATAAAGGTAGAATAATCTCTACTCAATACTGTATGTTTGAAACTAATGAGATCATCTCCCTGGTTGATGTGATTTAGTCAAGAGTGGTTGTTAAATTGGATTAAGGGA
>PVIY010025540.1:0-36521 GCA_004026745.1 Myrmecophaga tridactyla | reverse complement strand
CCCTGTACCCCACCCCATGCTGCCCCCTGCCCCACACCCATTGTACCATGCCCCACACCCTATGCCATGCCTAGCTGACAGGCATTTCCAAGTTGACTGTGGACAGGGGCAGCTGATATACCCAGTTCCACAGCTGAAGGTCATTTCAGTTTGGAGCTTGGGGGCCACCAGTCCCATCAAACCCACAAGCAGAATCTCTGCTGCGTTGCACACTCCTACCTCCCAGCTACAGAGTTGGTGGCTTTCAGCCAACACAGTGAGACCAGTGGACCTAGCTGGCTGAAATTGTACCAGGTCTTGATCCAATTCACTCAGTTGCCACACTTGGAGAGAAGTCGCCTTAAGGGGAAAAGGAGGCCCAAGAACACCATCTTGTGCTGGAAAGAAATGGAATGTGCTGTCTGGCAAACTGCCTGTCTGTCTAGCTTCAAACAGATCCTAAAGTAGACTTGCATCCCCTGCATGAGGTCTGGGGCTTGCTTTGGTGGGGAATTACCAATGAACCAAGTGCAAAAGGCGACCTTCAGTGCAAACACAAGCAAATACAAAACCTTAGACAGCTGAGGGAAATCAACTTTCAAAATAACCCTATGAAGGTAATCAAATGCCTTGAAGCCAACAGAAAATCACAAAGCAGATGAAGAATGCAGGCAGATATGGCCCAGGCAAATGACCAAATTAAAACACCAGAGGAAACAGACATTGGAACAAATAATTAAATATGTTCATAAAAATCTCCTAAGTAAATTCAATAGTTGGCTAATAACATAAAGGATATGAAGAAGGCACTAGAAGAGCATAAATAATATATATTTTTGTATGCTGTATGGAGGGGGTCATGCGAGTATCCCCTTATTGCAGCACCATTTGTTGAATTTTTGTTTTGTTTGTTTTTTTTTTCATTTGTTTGTTTGCTTGTTTGTTTGGGAAGTGCATGGGCCAGGAATCGAACCTGGGTCTCCTGCATGGCAGGCAAGAATTCTACCACTGAGCTACCCTCGTACCCCCAAGAATTTGAAAGAATAAATTAAAAATAGCAGATATAACAGACATTAAAGATGTGGCAGGCCAAATTAAAAATATGCTAGAGACATAGAGTGGAATTAAAAAGGCAGAAGAAAGAATAAGTGAACTAGAGGATAGGACAATTGGATTTGAATGTATGAAAGAATATATGGCAAAAAAAAGAAGGAAAAGTTTGGGTTGGATATCAGGGAAATGATGGACAACATGAAGTGCACAAATATAAGAATCATTGGTGTCCCAAAAGGAGAACAGAAGAGTAAAGGACTAGAAGATTAGTTGAGAAGACAATGGGGGAAAACTTCCCAACTATTATAAAAGACACAAATATGCAAATCAAAGAAGCTCAAATTGAATAAATCCAAATAGATCAACTCCAAGACATATACTAATCGATCTGCCAAACGTTGAAGAGAATCTGAAAGTCTTGAAAGTGGCAAGAGAAAAACAACTCACCACATACAAGGGAAACCACCTAAGACTGAGTTTGAATTACTCAGTAAGCACCATGGAGGCAAGAAGGCAGTGGTGTGATATATTTAAGATCCTGAAAGAGAATGATTTCCAGACAATAATTCTGTATTCAGCTAAGATAAACTTCAAAAGTAAGGTGGAGATTAAAATTTTTTGCAGGGAGACAAAAGTTGAGAGAATTTGTCAACAAGAGATTGGACCTACAAGAAATACTAAAAGGAGTTCTGTTGGCTGAAATAAAAAGACAGAGAGGGAAGTCTAGAGGAGGGTATAGAATTGAAGAGTACCAGTGAGGGTAACTTAAAGGATAAAAAGAAAAAGTGGGAAAGGAATATATAGGTTTGACAAATAAAAACCAAAGGATAAGATGGAATATTCAAGAAATGTCTTTACAACAACTTTGAATGTTAACAGACTAAACTCACCAATTAAAAGATATAAATTGGCAGAATGGAGTAAAATATATGATCCAACTATAGGCTGCTTACAAGAGACTCAACTTAGACCCAAGGATATAAATAGATTGAAAGTGAAAAGATGGAAAAAGATGTTCCGTGCAAGTTGTAAACAAAAAAAGCAGGTGTAGCTATACTAATAGCAGAAAAATAGACTTTAACTATAATGACATTATAACAGACAAGGAAGGACACTACATATTAGTAAAAGGGGCAATTCACCAAGAAGAAATAACAATAAATTTTATGCTCACAATCAAGGAGCTCTAAAGAACATGAGGCAAAAATTTGCAAAATCAAGGGGTCAATAGATGTTTCAACAGTATTAGTGGAAGACTTCTATTCACCACTCTTCTCTACAGATAGAACAACTAGTCAGAGGACCAACAAGGAAATAGGGTGGAATTTAAACAATTGATAAGTGAACTAAACCTAACAGACATATATAGATCATTACACCTCAAAATACCAGGATATACATTCTTCTCTAGTGCTCATGGGACACTCTCCAGGATGGATTATATGCTGGGGCACAAAACAGGTCTTCATAAATTTTAAAAGATTGAAATTATTCAAGACACTTTTTCTGATCACAGTGGAATGAAGCTGGAAATCAATAATCACCAAAGAACCAGAACCTTCACAAATATATGGAGATTAAACAACACACTCTTAAATAATCAGTGGATCAAAGAAGAAATTGAAAGAATTTGTAAGAGCAAAAATTGAGAGCTTAAATGCTGACCTGGAGGAACTACAGAAAGAACAGTAAACTAACCCCAAAGCAAATAAAAGAAGAGAAATAGCAAAGATTAAAGCATAAATTAGTGAAATGGAGGACAAAACAAAAACAATAGCAGGAGTCAGTAAAACCAAAAGTTTGTTCTTTGACAAAATAAATAAAATTGATAGACTCTTAGCTAGGCTGATAAAGAAAAAAAAAGAGAGAGGGAGAGGACGCAAATAAATGAAATCAGAAATGAGAGAGGGATCCATTTTTCACGGACCCTGAAGAAGTAAAGAAATCATTAGAGGATACTATGAACAACTAAACACCAACAGACTAGACAACTTAGATGAAATGGACAAATTCCTAGAAACACATGAACAACTTACACTGACTTGAGAAGAAATAGAAGATCCCAACAAACCAATCTCAAGTAAAGAGATTCAGTCAGTCATCAAAAATCTTCCCATAAAGAAAAACCCAGGGCCAGATGTTTCACAGGGAATTTTATCAAACATTCCCCAAAAAACTAACACAAATCCTGCTCAAACTCTTCTAAAAAATTGAGGAAAAAAGGAACACTACCCAATTTATTTTATGAAGCTAACATCACTCTAATACCAAAACCCAGGTAAAGATATGATAAGAAAGGAAGAATACAGGCCAATCTCCCTAATGAATGTAGATGCAAAAATTCTCAACAAAATACTCACAAATTGAATCCAACAACAAATTAAAAGAATTATACACCATGACTAAGTGGGGCTTATACCAGGAATGCAAGAATGTTTCAACACAAGAAAATCAATCAGTGTAACATAGCACATTAACAAATTGAAAAGGAAAAATCACATGGTCATGTTGATAGATGCTGAAAAAATATTCAACAAAATTCAGCATCATTTTCTGATAAAAAATAGTTCAAAAGGTAGGATTTGAAGGAAACTTCCTGTGATGGTTAGGTTCTGGTGTCAACTTGGACCAAACAATTATGCCCAATTTTCTGGTCAGGCAAGCTGCAAGGATATTTCATGGTTGCTTGATAAACCAAAAAGCTAGTATATTATGTCATCAGTCAGTTGATTACATCTCTGGCTGCTTACATCTGTATTCAGTTAACATGTCTCCAACAGTGAGATAATCCAAACAGTTGAAGGCTTTTAAGGAGAAAGAGAGACTCTTACTTTTCTTCAGTCAGTGAGCCTCTCCTGTGGAGTGCATCCAGGCCCTTCATTGGAGCCGCCAGCTTCACAGCCTGCCCTACACATTTTAGCCTCTTCCATTTCCACAGTTGCATAAAACACCTTTATATATTCCATATTTACAGATCTCTCCTGTTGGTTCTGTTCTCTAGAGAACCCTGACTAACAACACAGCTTGGTACCAGGAGTGGTTCTTGAGAAACAGAATTTTAAAAAATGTGTTTTTACGATTGGTTTTCTACTCTGACTAGACTCAGAGTCACTAATGACTCTTTCCAATAATCGAGATGACACTGACACTCCGTAGCCTGAGCTGGCAAAAGAAATACTCAAAATATCACCATTAGATTCTGCTAATTGTATGCTTATACAAGGCAAGGCTCTGGGTGAGAAGGTTTTTGACACCTTCATGGAGTTTTGTGGAATTAAGAGGGATAGTGATGTTGACTGGTTGTTGTGAGATATGCTGGATACTGTGATGAGGGAAAGGGATGAGCTGAAGGCTTCAAATTTGCACCTTCAAAGTTTACATGAATGATGTAAAAGTTTCCATATGTGCCCTGAAAGAAAATCTTATTTCCTGTGGTCACAGACTTGAGATCTCTGAAAACCTGACAGAAAGCCTCATTGTGTGAGTAGAAGATTTATGACTTAAGCTAAAATCTCAGTCTTGCAGGGTGACTGCTGTTAAAGTAATGGCTTTGATTGGAAAAGAATGGAATTGTGAAATGTGGACAAGGGATATATGGCTTGATAATGATGGTAATGGGGAGATGGAATCACTGGAATCTGCTGAGCCTTTGCTAAATAGACCCATGATGGACTGCCCTGAGGAAAGAGCTTCCTGACCTCCAGTCTGCCTTGAGAAAGAGCTTCCCAGCCTCCAGTCTTCTCAGAGTCTGCCATCCAACCTCCACCTAGCAAGATTAACCCTTTACTGCCTGCTAACCCTGTAACCACCTACCTTGGAGAAACAGCCCTCACTCCTCTATCTAGAATGAGTAATCCTGTTTCACCAGATAAAACTGCAATGGAATGTCCTGAGGTAATTACCTTGAAAGACAGTTCTATTTCTTTTCATGACCCACCCTTACCACCTCTCTTTTCTTCAAGAACTATTACTAGTCTAAAGTCCCAACAGGCCCTGAAAAGTGAGGTGCAAAGTGTGATCCATGAGGAGGTATGATATACTCCAAAAGAACTGCATGAGTCTTCCAATATATATATAGGCAGAAATCAGGGGAATATGTGTGGGAATGGATATTAAGGTGTGGGATAATGGTGGAAGGAATATAAAGTTGGATCAAGCTGAATTTATTGATATGGACCCACTAAGCAGAGATTCTGCACTCAGTTCGTAGCTTGAGGGGTTAGAAAGGGCATTAGCAGTTTATTTGGATGGTTGGCTGAAACATAGATCAAAAAGTGGTCATCATTACCTGAGGTTGAAATGCTAGAACTGTCCTAGTATAATGTAGATGAGGGGATCCAAAGGTTTAGAGAGATGGGAATGTTAGAGTAGATTTTTCATGGAAGGCCTGCTCACACAACCCAGGAATGTCCAGAGGACACATCTTTCACCAGAACCTTGAGAAATAAATTCATGAGACTAGTTCCATAATCCCTGAAGAGCTCTGTAGCTGCCCTTCTCTGTGTCAGATATTATGGTATGGACTGTTGTCACTGGGCTGGAATCCTTAAATATTATAGGGTTGATCAGATTCTGATTTGGCAGAAGCCATGTGGTGACAATTAATCACCAAAGACAAGGTGGACATGGCCACTGTAATGGACACCAGACTCAAAGCAGCAGTCAAAATAATTGGACTTATTATGCAGAGGCTTATAATGCAGAGGCTTATAGCATTGGCATAGGTACTATCATGGGGTATGTAGAAGTAAAATACATGGGCACTACTAAATTCTTGTTTGAATCATATAAGCAGAAGAATTCTAGGTCTAACTTGAATTACAAAAACAGAGAGTCGTGGCCCCTTAATCGATTCCCAGACTTGAGAGCCCCTAGAATGAGAGGAGGTACCCTTGGGAAAGGATCCTTTTACACTGCCCAAAATTTATACTGTTAACCTTCCTCACAACCTTCCCCTAGGAAACCTACAGCCTTTTACCAGGGTGACTGTGCACTGGGGAAAAGGAAATGATCAGATATTTTGGGGATTATTAAACACTGGCTGAGAAGTGACACTAATTCCAGGAGACCCAAAGTGTCATTCTGGTCCACCAGTCAGAGTAGGCACTTAAGGAGATCAGGTGATTGATGGAGTTGTAGTTCAGGTCCATCACACAGTGGGTCCAGGGGCTCCCCAGGCCCATTCTGTGGTCATTTCCCCAGGTCCAGAATGCATAATTGGAATCGATATACTTAGCAACTGGCAGAATCCCCACACTGGTTCTCTTTCTCATGGAGTGGGGGCTATTATGGTAGGAAAGGCCAAGTGGAAGCCACTGGAACTGCTCCTACCTAGCAAAATGGTGAATCAGAAGCAGTACTGGATTCCTGGAGGAGTTACAGAGATTAGTGTCACTGTTAAGGACTTGAAGGTTACAGGGGTGGTGATTCCCACCACATCTCCATTCAACTGTCCTATTTGGCCTGCACAGAAAACAGATGGGACTTGGAGGATCACAGTGGATTATCATAATCATGTGGTAACTCTAATTGCAGCTGCTCTTCCAGGTGTGATATCATTGCTTGAGAAAATCAACACATAGCCTGATATCTGGTTTGTGACCACTGATCTGGCAAATCCTTTTTTCTCAATAGCTGTCGTTAAGGACCAACAGAAATAGTTCGCATTCAGCTGGCAAGGCCAGGAGTATACTTTCACTGTCCTGCCTCAGGGGTATATCAACTGTCCAGCCCTATGTCACAGTCTTGTCCACAGGGATCTTGATAGCTTCTCCCTCCCACAGGACTTCACAGTGGTCCATTATATTGATGCTATCATGCTAATTGGACCTAATGTGCAAGAAGTAGCAACTACTCTAGACTTATTGGTAAGCATTTGCATGTCAGGGGATGGGAGATAAGTTCAGCAAAAATACAAGGTGAGCGGGCAAGCTCAGTGGCAGAATTCTTGCCTGCCATACTGGAGACCTGGATTCAATTCTCAGAGCCTGACCATGTAAAATAAATAGATAGATAGATAGATAGATAGATAGATAGATAGATAGATAGATAGATAGATAGATAGATAGATAGATAGATAGATAAATAAATAAATAAATAAATAATACAGGGACCTTCCACCTTAGTGAAATTTCTAGGTATACAGGGTTGTGGGGCATTTCGAGATATCCCTTCTAAAGTGAAGGATAAATAGTTGCATCTGGCCCTTCCTATGACAAAAAAAGAGGCGCAATGCCTAGTTTGGCCTTTTTGGATTTTGGAGGCAACAATATTCTTCATTTGGGTGTGCTACACCAGCCCATTTACCAAGTGACCAGAAAAACTGCTAGTTTTGAGTGGGGATCAGAACAAAATGAGCCTCTGTGACAGGTCCAGGCTGCTGCTTGTGCCACTGATCCAACAAATCCAATGGTGCTGAAACTGTCAGTGGCAGATAGGGAGGTCTGGAGCCTTTGGCTGGCCCCTATAGGAGAATCTGAATACAGATCCTTAGGATTTTGTAGCAAAGCCTTACCATCCACTGCAGATAACTGCTCTCCTTTTGAGAAACAACTTTTAGCCTGCTACTAGGCCTTAGTAGAGACTGAATTCTTAACCATGGGCCACCAAGGTGCCATGAGACCTCATGCCTATCATGAGCTGGGTGTTTTCTTACTCACCAAACCTTAAAGTTGGGTTTGTACAGCAGCACTCCATCATAAAATGGAAATGGTATATTAGAGCTAGTGCTCAAACAGATTCTGAAGGTACAAGTACATCACATTAGAAAGTGGCCCAATGCCCATGGCTTCAATTCCTGCCATATTACCTTCTCTTTCCTAGACCAGTTATTGCCTCTTGGGGAGTCAATAACTTACAGTCAGTTGATTGAGGAAGAGAAAACTTGGGCCTGGTTTGCAAATAGTTCTGCATGATATGCAGGACCACCTGAAAGTGGACAGCTGCAGCACTACAGTCCCATTCTGGCATGTCCTTAAAGGACAGTGGTGAGGGGAAATCCTACCAGTGGGTAGAATTTCAAGCTGTGCACCTGGTTGTTCATTTTGCTTGGAAGGAGCACTAGCCAGAGGTGCATTTGTATACTGACTCATAAGTTGTTGCTAATTATTTGGCTGGATGGTCAGGGACTTGGAAGGAATATGATTGGAAAATTGGTGGCAAAGAGGTCTGGGGAAGACGTATGTGGATAGACCTTTCTGTGTGGGCAAAGATCTTGAAGATATTTGGGTCCCATGTAAATGCTCACTGGAGGGTGACTTCAGCAGATGAAGGTTTTAATAATCAAGTGAATAAGATGACCCATCCTATAGATACAAGTCATCCTCTTTCCTCAGCCTCTTCTGCCATTGTCCAATGGACTCATGAAGAAAGTGGGCCTGGTGGTAGGGATGCAGGTTATGCATGGGCTCAGCAACATGGACTTTCACTTGCCAAGGCCGACCTGACTACGGCCACTGCTGAGTGCCCAATCTGCCAGCAGCAGAGATCTACACTCAGTACCCAATATGGTACCATTCCCTGAGGTGATCATGCTACCTGGTGGCAGGTTGATTACATTGGACCACTTTCCTCATGGAAGGGGCAGTGATTTTTTCTAACTGGAATAGACACATACTCTGGATATGGGTTTGCATTCTCTGCAAGCAGTGCTTCTGCAAAAACTACCATACATGGGCATACAGAATTACATATCCACTGTCACAGTATTCCACACAGTATTGCTTCTGATCAAGGAAGCCATGACACAGCAAATGAAGTGTGGGAATGAGCACATGCTCATGGAATTCTCTGGTCTTACCATGTTCCCTATCATCCAGAGTCAGGTGGGTTGATAACACAGTGGAATGGCCTTTAGAAGACCAAATTACAGTGCCAACTAGGTGGCAAAACCTTGCAGGGTGGGGAAATGTTCTCTAGGAGGCTGTGTATTCTCCAAATCAGCATCTACTCTATGGTGCTCTTTCTCCCATAGCCAGGATTCACAGGTCCAGGAATCAAGGGGTGGAAATGGGAGTAGCACCACTCACTATCACCCTTAGTGATCCACTAGGAAAATTTTTGCCTCCTGTCTCTAATACCTTAAGTTCTGCTGGTCTACAAGTCTTAGTTCCAAAAGGACGGGTGTTCCTTCCAGGAGACTCAACAATGATTCCATTGAACTGGAAATTAAGACTGTCACCTGGTCACTTTGGGCTTTTCATGCCATTGAGCCAACAGGCATGAAATGAGATTACTGTTCTGTCTGGGGTGATTGATCCTGATAATCAATGGGAAATAGGACTGCAACTACACAATGGAAGTAAAGAAGAGTTTTCTTGGAATACAGGAGATCCCCTAAGACATCTCTTAGAACTACCATGGGCTGTGATTAAAGTCAATGGAAAACTGCAACAACCCAGTCTAGGCAGGACTACCAATGGCCCAGAAACTTCAGGAATGAAGGTCTGGGTCTCCCCACCCAGTGAAGAACCAAAGGGAAAGGTAGTGATAAATATGAACTACAACCAAGTGACCAGTTACAGAAACAAGGACTGTGATGGGATGAATATTTCCTCCTTATTTTGTTATAAGTATGCTTGCATTTGTACATAAAACAAATATCATGCTTTCTTATCATATGACATAAGTTGTTTTGTTCATTTTACAGTATTTAAGTTATAGGATATCAAGCTTAAGAGTGAATGTTACCTAAGGACTTGCACCCTATTCTGGAGAGATATAGAGCATTTCCAATTGTACGCAGGACAGTAGGGTATTGTTACATGAAACATTTGTCTGCTAATGTGTTCAATTTGTAAATTAAGTGTGTTTTAAGATGATGTGTATAGTTGCCAAGTTGACAAAGTTTGGATTGTGATGGTTAGGTTCTGGTGTCAACTTGGCTAAATGACTATGTCTAGTTGTCTGGTCAGGCAAGCACTGGCCTGCCTGTTGCTGCAAGGATATTGCAGCATATCCTTAGCCAGGCTGGTTGATAAACCAGAAGACTGATGTATTAAATCATCAGTCTATTGATTGCATCTGTGGCTGATTACATCTGCAATCAACTAAGGCATGTCTCCCATAATGTGATAATCCAATAAATCAAAGTCTTTAATGGAGAAGAGAGACTCTTTTACTTCTTCTTTAACCAATCCCTGTCAAATTCAATCAGATCCTTCATCAGAGCTGCCAGCTTGACAGCCTGCTGCATGGATTTTGACCTCTTCCATTACAACAGTTTTGTGAGACATCTTTATAAATCTCATATTTACAGATCTCTCCTGTTGGTTCTGTTTCTGTAGAGAACCCTGACTAACACACTTTCTCAATATGATGAAGGATATATATGAAAAAGCCATAGCCAGCATTGTACTCAATGGTGAGAGAGTGAAAGCATTATCCCTAAGATCAGGAATGAGACAAGAATGTTCTCTGTCACCACTATTACTCAACATTGTACTAGAAGTTTTAGCTGGAACAATCAGGAAAGAAAAGGAAATAAAAGACATCCAAATTGGAAAGGAGGAAGTAAAACTTTCATTATTTGCAGATGATATGATACTAGGAAAATCCTGAGAAATCTATGACAAAGCTGCTTGAGCTAATAAACTCAGCAAAGTGGCAAGATACGAGATTAATGTGCAAAAATCAGTAATGTTTCTATACATAAGCAATTACCTAACTGAGGAGACAATTAAAGAAAAAATTCCATTCAAAATAGCAACTAAAAGAATCAAGTGCCTATGAATAAACTTAACCAGGGATGAAAAGGACCTGCACACAGAAAACCACAAAACATTACTAAAAGAAATCAAAGAAAGTCTAAATAGGTTGAAAGATATTCCCTGCTCATGAATAGGAAGGTTGACTGTCATTAAGATGTCAGTTCTACGCAAATTGATCTACACATTCTATGCAGTACCAATCAAAATTCCAACAACCTACTTTGAAGACTTTGAAAACTGGATACTATGTTATTTCTAAATTCTGAGATATTGAGTTGTTTGTCTATCACCTGGTCATTCCCAGAAACTTCAGGTATTTAAGTGACACCTGACACTCAATGTTAGATCTCTGAAACTATGAAAATTAGCAGTACCCCATACAGGAACTGTTTTAAAGGTTGAAAAAGGGATCAGACTTCAACTAGAGATATGAAGAAGCTGATCTGGATAGGACTAATATAAATTAGAATATAGGGTAAAGGATGATATTGTCCAAATTTTAGAGCTTCAAATTCTGTGTGAGACCAAAGGGAGAGATGGTTATTTGGTGCAAAATTTATATTTTAGGTAGCACATTACCTAATTTAATTTGAGCTAATAAACTCAGCAAAGTGGCAAGATACAAGATTAATGTGCAAAAATCAGTAATGTTTCTATACATAAGCAATTACCTAACTGAGGAGACAATTAAGGAAAAAATTCCATTCAAAATAGCAACTAAAAGAATCAAGTGCCTATGAATAAACTTAACCAGGGATGGTCAGTTTAGTTGAACACCAGGGGTACACAGAATCTTGAATAGGGTGTGAGATTTTGTTGATTTGTCCAGGTTAGTGTACGCCCTGATATATCCCAGAGTAATTTGGGCAGTGAATAAATAAGTATTTGTAAATCCCCCTGGAGAACTGGGGAGAAAGGAAGAAATGTTCAACTTTCCTATTTGGAGAATTTCTGATATTCTTGCAAGCAGTAGGGACAACCAAATCTATGGGCTGATATCCTGTATACATTAAGATACCATACAACTCAACAATAAAAGAACAAACAATCCAATTATAAAATGGGCTAAGGATATGAAGAGATATTTTTGCAATGAGCAAATACAAATGGCTGAAAAGCACATGAAGAGATACTCATTTTCATAGAAATGAGAAATGGAGATCAAGACTACAGTGAGATATCTCACAGCTGTACGAATGGCTGCTATTAAACAAGAAACTACAATGTTGGAAAAGATGTGGAGAAACTGAGACACTAATGCACTGCTAATGGAAAGGTATGATGGGACAGCCACGATAAAAGACAGTTTGGTGGTTCATTAGAAAACTAAATATTGAGTTACCCTATGACTCTACAATACCACTACTTGATATATACCCAGAAGAGCTGAAAGCAGTGATATAAACAGATATTTGCACACTGAAGTTCATAGCAACATTATTCAGAAGTGACCAAAAGATAGAAATGATCCAAGTACCCATCAACAGAAGTGTGGATCAATAAAATATAACATATACATATGATGGAATATTATGCATCAGTAAGACAAAGTGAGGTCCTGAAGCCTATGACAATGTGGATGAATCTTGAGGACAAAATGTTGAATGAGATAAGCCAGACACAAAAAGGTAAATACTGTATGATTTGCTATTATGACCTTGGTAGAGGTCATAATATAATACAATATATTATAATATAATTATATTATATTATAAACTCAGAGGCTTATAATATAAAATATACAGGATCTAAAGACACCCAGAATCTAGAGATCGGTGAGCAGTTAGCTAATGAGATTGAACTTAAATGTAAGGGAATAAGTAGAAGTGAAGGAAATTTATTGGTAGGTTTATAACTAGCATTGCCATATTGAAGATAAACATGATTAAAAGGGTTATAAAGAGCCATGTGTCCCACGGTTTAAAACTACAAATATAAATAAATTCTTGCATGAATGACTTCAAAGGCATGAATCTTATACAAAGAGTAAATAATAGAAGGGTATGGGGGGAGAACTACTATTGCATGCTATGTTTGTATTTAACAGGAAGACATCAATGGTACCACAGCAATACCAGAGGTAAATAGCTGGGGGTGGGGTAATGGGCAAGGACAAGAGTTAAGGGGAGGTTTGGATTTTCTATTTGGTGAGTGTGTGTTTATCAGTTATTTTTTTCTTTGGAATAATGAAAATTGTCTACAATTGAGATTGTTGATGATTGTACAATTAAGTGAGGATAATGTAAGACATGGATTGTTGGCTTTGGACATTATACATGATGCCCAATGGTTGGAGCTGGCTAAATGATACATTGACTAAGAAGCAAAATGACAAACTGTGGTGTATACATATGATGGAATATTGTGCAGCTACAGAAAGTAAAGAAGTCAGGAGGCATGCAATGAGGTAAATGAACCTTGGGGACATTATGTGGTACAAAATAAGCCAGAAACAAAAGAACAAATATTGTATGGTCTCTTTTAGAAAATACCTATAAGAAAATTGGGGCCTAGTTGTAAGCTCTTATAGCAGTCACATTTAGTCCAGAGCTGTAGATGTTATTTTTAGATTTTGAGATGCTGTGCTATGTATGCATAACTCTGGCACTTTGGCTACCTGTGTGACACCTAAGACTCAGTTGAAGTTCTGCAGCTCTGAAAGTCAGCATTGCTACATACAACTGTTAAAGAAACCAAAAGAGATCAGAATTCAGTTAGAGATAAGAAAGAAGCTGATTGGGTTGGGACTAAGGTAAATCAGAATATAAGGGTAAGGATGATATTTGTCTTTATTTTAGAACTTCACCTACTATATGAGACAAAGGAAGCAAGGTTTATTTTATCCCAGACCTAAACTTTCTGTAACACATAATCTAACTCAACTTGTCTGGATAGCTCATTTAAACAATCCAAGTACATAGAGCCAAGAATGAGAATGAGGATTTGAATTCTGTATAGTTTAGGGTAATACCCAGATATACCCCAGAATATTTTTGGCAGATAATTAATAAGTATTGGCAAAGTCCTTGAGGGATAGGAGTAAAACTACAGAACTATTAAGCTTTACCACTGGGGAAACCCTTGGTAGTGTCTCAAATATTAGTGACTCCGAAGTCAATAGGCCATGCCTTAATCTTGAAGCTTGTTCTGTGAAGCTTATTTCTGTTGTGGAGAAGCTAAGCGTACCTATAGTTATGACTAAAAGTTACTTTCAGAAAACCTCTTTTGTTGCTCAGATGTGGCCTCTCTCTCTCTCTCTCTCACTCTAAGCCCAACTCTACAAGGAAAATCATCATCCTCCCCCTACATGGGGCTTGACGTACAGGGGAAAAAGGCCCCCTGGCAACATGGGACATGGTTCCCAGGGATGAGCCTGGCCCTGGCACCATGGGATTGACAACATGTTCCTGACCAAATAGGATAAAAAAAAAAAATGTAACAGAATAAGGTATCATGGCTAAGAGCATTCAGACAAAGTCAAGAGATTATTCTGGAGGCTACGCTTATACAAGCTTCAGCTAGATATTCCTAATTACCACTGTTTGCCAAACCCCTATCAAAACCATTCCTGCCAACCCTAAAAAACATCTGGGCTCTATCTGATGTACTAAGTCTCATGTACTGTGATTACTTTCCCAAAACCTACAACCTCCAGATGGGTTCCTAAGCCAGGTAAGTCCTGAAACAGAGAGTCTTGCAGCCTCTCAAGAACATCAACTAGTTTCATACCTCTATCCCAAATTATCAACACCTCTTTCCAAAATGAAAAAGTTAGAAAGGGCAGAGCCCAAATACCTCTAAACATTGGGAGATAGATCAAAGGAGAAGGAGGTGTTATAACAGAGAAGATAGGATTTAACAAATGATCATGTCTGCTGAATCATTAATTATATTGATATATCTTTTAGTCTCCAGTGTCTTGGAGAAGCTAGAAAGAAAAACCCAAAAATTATGGAACAGTAACCCATATCAAGCTCTGAAATCTGTTCTATACTCACTTGTTACAGTGTACTTTGAAATTTATTGCTTTTTTGTATGTATATTTCACAATAAAAAATGTTTTAAAAGTAGAGCTGATAATGTAAATTTTAAGAGTCAGACACACAGAAGTGATAGGCAAACTCATTGGAGAAAATGAGCATGCCAAATAATAAATGTAAAAAGGGAGGCTGAGAGTCAAAGAAAAGAGGGTTTGAGATATAGAATGCATGCAGGAAGCAGGGAGAAGACAAGAGAGAAGCAGCCACTGGTGCAGAAACAGAGGTGAGCAATGGCCTGGGGTGAAAAGAATTTGTTAAAGTATGAGGAGATGGTCTACAGGATTGAGTTCACCATAAGGTTAAGGAAAGCGGGACTGAGGATTATCCTTTAGGTGTCTAGGTGAGAGATCACTGACAACACTTGACAAGAAACTTGACTCTGAATTGTAGCATGTTACAGATGTAAAATAGATTATAGAAAGGAATGGTTTAGAAACAGTACATCAAGACAGATTGCATAGATTATCTGTTCTAGGAATGAGGTTCCAAAGAGGGCAAATATCATGGCCAGAATAAAAGAATGGGGGAAATCTAAGTGTGTTTGAAAAACAAACGTAAAAATTTCCTTGGTTACTATGATAAATAGTCTTTTTAGAAGACTAAAACTTTGACTAACATAGCTGCAGAAGAAAACTATTTAAATTACTTTAATTTATCATATTTATAGGACAGATCTGTGTTTATCCAACTTCCATTTCATACATTACCATTAATGAGCCATACTTACATGAAATATCTAAGATATGAGTCATTAACTGTGAATGCTAGTTCCTTCCTTTTCTAAAAATAGTTTTCCTTACATTTGCATCTCTCTTCACTGCTTCCTTAGCCATATGTATACATGGACCAGGTAAATGTTGGTTCTTCTTTTATTAGTTTTATTTGGTTTCCTGCTTATAAAGATAGTATATATTTATTATTTTAAAAAAATACCTGGCACAAAAAGGTTTATATAATAAAATTTTTAATTCCATGAAATGATACTGTGTAGAGATAACCAATACTATTTTTGTAATTCTCCTTTCAAATCTCTTTCTATGCACAGATGATGTCTCTGTTAATAGGTTCATACTATAACTGCAGTTTTGCACTTATATTTTATATCTGGTAATATGCTGTGGACATTTTCTATGTCAATGAATATAGAAACATAGCATTGTTTTTCAATGGCAGTCATTGTGTAAAGGTACATAATTAGTTTGAGCTATCTCATATTGTTAGACATTTAGACTCTTTCCAATTTTTCTGTTATAAGCAACACTGCAATGTTGCTGCATTCCTGTGGGTACATTTGTGTACAGTTGTCTAGTTGATTGTCTTCTTTGGATAATTTCCTAGAAGTGGGGTTGTAGGTAAAAAACTATGGATATTTTATAATGTGATACATATTACCAAACCCTACAGAAATGCTGCACCAATATTACTTCTACTAATAAGACAGATCTGCACCCAGAATTTTTTTTAATGTGTTCGATCTTCATTCCGGCTTGTTATCCTTATCTACACAATGAGTAGACTGAAATACATCAGTGGTTCAGAACTTTTGAAAGTTGTCCAACCTATTTTTTGGGAAAACACACATGTGCAAAAACAGAAATTTTTACTTATTATTTATGGGAATCTGCAGTTAATTCACAGACTCTTTAGGACTTCCCTCTATTAATCCAGAATTTCTAACTTAAGTGATTTTAAAGTTGTTTTCTCCTTTTAACACTAACATTCATATTATGCATGCTTATCACCCAAACATGTCATATTCATGTGTATACACAATTTTAATATGTATTTGACCATATTTGATGCCTGCTTGATACAACCTAGTCTAATTATGACCTGTGAAATCACTTGAGTGTGCATAGTAATTGAAATGAAGAGTTTCTTTTTATTTCAGGTTCTTCAATGGCGAGCCCACCAGGAAGAGGTAGCAAGATTGGAAATGGATATTTCTGCCAGAAGAAGAGAAAAGGAAAAGGAGAAAGAGAAATTGTGGAAGAGGAAGGAATCGTTACAGAGAGAGGAGAAGAAAAACAAAGTACAAAAAGCTGTGACTGATGTGAATGTGTGAATGAATACTTAATTGCCTGAATGAGTTTTGATTGATCTGCATATTTGGCATGGAATTCTTATAGGCAGTCCTTAGAAAAATTCACAAATGTGTAGTAGTCTAGCTTCAGTTCATTTGAGTTTCAGAGATTTATGGACCTGGAGGAAAATCCATTTGTTTGACCTATATGAGCACAAGGCCTTGGGATTAGGAGAGATCCTGCATGTCAAAAGTACAGGGTTTGAGACTCTTGATAAATCTTATACTATGTCGGAGCATGGCTAATGGCAATGCAGTAAATGGCTGTCAAAGATGTCCTTGTTGGAAAAATACATTGTACTGTGGACAGTGTGATTCATGGAATGCCAAAAGACTCTTTAGAGCATTTTTTAAAATTTATTATTTGTTAGATTGTTTTGTTTTTCATTTACTGACATGAATCTATTACTCTTCTTTTTAAAAAGCTTTTATTGTATAATATAACACATGCAAAACAAAGAAAGAAAAAAGCAGTAATTTTCAGAACACTCTTCAACAAGTAGTACAGGACAGAGCCCAGAGTTTGTCATGAACTACCATACCATCATCTCAGATTTTTCCTTGTAGCTGCTCCAGAATATAGGAGTCTAGAAGGAATAAATATTTTTTTTATCATCACAATTGAGGTGTTTTTTTTCTTTTTTTTGTGATAAATAACATATATACAAAAAAGCGATAAATTTCAAAGCACAGCACAATTAGTTGTAGAACAGATTTCAGAGTTTGGTATGGGTTGCAATTCCACAATTTTAGGTTATTATTTCTAGCTGCTCTAAGATACTAGAGACTAAAAGAAATATCAACTTATTGCAATATGCAATCATATTCATTTGTTAAACCCTGTCTTCTCTGTATAACTCCACCATCGCCTTCGATCTTTCTATCCTACTCTTTAAGGGTATTTGGGCTATGGCCAATCTAACTTTTTCATGTTGGAAGGGGCTGTCAATAATGTGGGGTACTGAGATGGAACTAGCTGATGTTCTGGAGAGGCTGGGCCCTCTAGGTTTCAGGACTTATCTGGTCCAGGGACCCATGTGGAGGTTGTAGGTTTCTAGAAAGTTACCCTAGTGCATGTAACCTTTGTAGAATCTTATACATTGCCCTAAGTGTTCTTTAGGATTGGCTGGATAGTTTTGGTGGGAGTTTGGCAAGTTATGATAGGTAGCAATGTCTAACTGAAGCTTGCGTAAGAGTGACCTCCAGAGTATCTTCTCGACTCTATTTGAACTCTCTCAGCCACTGATACTTTATTAATTACACTTCTTTTCCCCTTTTTGGTTAGGATGTTGATCCCACAGTGCCAGGGCCAGACTCATCCCTGGGAGTCATCTCCCACATCACCAGGGAGACCTTCACCTATGTCCTACGTAGAGGGGAGGGCAATGATTTTACTTACAGAGTTGGGCTTAGAGAGAGTGAAGCCACATCTGGCAAACAAAAGAGGTCATCCAGAAGTAACTCTTAGGCATACCTATAGGTAGGCTAAGCTTCTCTGCTACTACATAAGCTTCACAAGAGTAAACCTCAAGATCAAGGGCTTGGCCTATTGATTCGGGTGTCCCCAGTGTTTGACACAGTATCAGATGATTCCCTGATGGTAAGGTTTAATAGTTCCATATTTTTTCTCCCATCCCTCAAGGGAGTTTGCCAATACCTTTTGATTATCTGCTTCCGATATTCTAGGATGTTTCCAGGCATTACATTAAACTATACAGGATTAAAGGCCCTCATTCTTATTCTGGGCTCCCGGTGCTTCAATTGTTCAAATGAGCTATCCAGACAGGTTGAGTTAGACTATGTGCTACAGAAAATTTAGTTTCTGGACAAAATAAACGTTTCTTCCTTTGGTCTCAAAGAGTAGGTGCTGTTCTAAACTACAGACAATGTCTTCCTTACCCCTGTGTTCTGGATTACCTTAATCCCAACCTGATTGGCTTCATTCTTATCTCTAAATACCAGGTTATAGATATATAAAACACCCCTACAGATTCAGAAATAATAATTACCACTCTGGACTAAATGTATCTTGCTATGAGAGTTTACAATTTAGGACCCTGTTTTCTTATAAGCATTTTCTAAAGGAGACCATGCAATAATTGTTCTTTCATTTATGGCTTATTTTGCCTTACCAAATGTCCCACAGGTTCATTCACATTGTTGCATGCCTCATGACTTTGTTCCTTCTTGTAGCAGCACAATATTTGATCATATGTATACACCATCGTTCATCAATCTACTTCTCAGTCCTTCAGCCACATGCTTTCATTAGGCATCATGTATAATGCCCAAAGTCCACAGTCCAACCACACTCTCAGTTTTGGATAATTTCCTTGTTCCCAAGAGAAAGATAACCATAAACACATTCTCACCAAATAGGAAATCTAAACCTCCCCTTATCTCTTGTCCATCCCCCCATTATTTACCCCTGCTGTTGCTGTGGTACTGCTGATGTTTTCCTGTTAAACATAGCCCATAGCATGCAATAGCAATTTTACCCCTGTACCCTGGACTTAAGCACTCTTTGTACATGAATTATACCTTTGAAGTAGTTCCTGCAAGAACTTATTTATATTTTTAGTGTTAATCAGTGGGACACATAGGTCTATACACCCCTTTCAATCATATTGATCTTCAATATGTTAATATTACTTATAGACCCACTAGAGAACTGCCTTCACTTCTATCTATTCCCTTACATTTGAGTTCAACCTCATTGGCTAACCATTCACCCATCTCTAGCTTCTGCGTATCTCTAAGTCCCCTATGTTCTATATTATAAGCTTCTGATTTGACCTTTATGATGGTCATAAAAGTGAAGTCATACAGTATCCATCCTTTTGTGTCTGGCTTATTTCACTCATTATTATGTCCTCAAGACTCGTCCATCTTGTCATGTGTTTCAGAACATCATTTCATCTTACTGCTGCATAATATTCCATCATATGTATACACCACATTTTGTTAATCCACTCGTCTGTTGATGGGCATTTGGATTGTTTCCATCTTTTGGCAAGTGTGAATAATGCTGCTATGAACATCGATATGCATATGTCTGTTTGTGTCATTGCTTTCAGCTATTCTGGTTATATACAAGTAGTGCTATTGCTGGGTCATAGGGCAACTCGATATTTAGTTTCCTAAGGAACTGCCAAACTGTCTTCCATAGCAGCTGTACCATTATACATTCCTACCAGCAGTGCATAAGTGTCCCAATTTTTCCACATTTTCTCCAACACTTATAGTTTCCTGTTTAATAGCAGCCATTCTTATAGTTGTAAAGTGGTATCTCATTGCAGTCTTGATCTGCGTTTCCCTTATAACTAATGAAAAATGAGCATCTCTTCATGTGCTTTTGAGCCATCTGTATTTGCTCTTCAGAAAAATGCTTATTTATATCTTTAGCCCATTTTGTAATTGGGTTGTTTGTTTTTGTGATGTTGAGTTGTATGATTTCTTTATGTGTACAGGATATCAAACCTTTGTCTGATATGTGATTTCCAAATATTTTCTCCTATTGTGTTGGCTGCCACTTTACCTTTTTGACAAAGTCTTTTGAGCTGTAGAAGCATTTGATTTTCAGGAGTTCCCATTTATCTATTTTTGTTGTTGTTGCTTGTGCTTTGGGTGTAAAGTTTAGGAAGCTATGTAGGTCTTGAAGATGTTTCCCTACATTTTCTTCTAGAAGCTTTATGCTGCTAGTTCTTATATTTATGTATTTGATCCATTTTAAGTTGATTTTTGTATAGGGGTAAGGTAAGGGTCTTTTTCATTCTTTTGGCTATTGATATCCAGTTTTCCCATGCCCATTTATTGAAAAGACTATTTTATCCCAGTTCAGTGGATTTGGGGGCTTTGTCAAAAATCAGCTGACCATAGATTTTGTGGTCTATTTCTGCACTTTTGATTCATTTCCATTGGTCAATACTTCTATCTTTGTACCAGTACTATGCTGTTTTGCCCATTGTGGCTTTATAATAAGTTTTAAAGTAAGGAAGTGTTAATCCTCCCATTATGTTCTTCTTTTTTAGGATGCTTTTTAGCTATTCAGGGTCTCTTTCCCTTCCAGATGAATTTGGTTAACTAGCTCTTCCAAGTTTTTAAAGTAGGTTATTGGAATTTTGATTGGTACTGCATTGAATCTGTTGATCAATTTGGATAGAAGTAACATCTTAACTATATTTAACCTTCCTATCAATGCAGGGAATGTCTTTCCACCTGTTTAGATCTTTGATTTCTTTTAGCAATGTTATATAGTTTTCTGTGTACAAGTCCTTTACATCCCGAGTTAAGTTCATTCCTAAGTACTTGATTCTTTTAGTTGCTATTTTTTTTTAGTTGCTATTTTGAATGGAATTTTTTACTTGACTGACTCCTCAGATAGGTCATTGCTTCCATATAGAAATGATTTTTGCACATTAATTTTATATGCCGCCACCTTGTTGAATTTGTTTATTAGGTCAAGTAACTGTTACAGACTTCTCAGGATTTTCCTATATAGTATCATGTCATCTGCAAATAATGAAAGTTTTAATTCTTCCTTTCTAATTTGGATGCCTTTTATTTCTTTGTTCCACCTATCAGCTCTAGCTAAAACATCTAGTACAATGTTGAATAATAGTCATGACAGAGGACATCCTTTTCTCATTCCTGATCTGAGGGGGAAAGTTTTCAGTCTATCCATTGAGTACAATGCTAGCTCTCATTTTTTCATATATGCATTTTATCATATTGAGGAAATTACCTTTGATTCCTATCTTTTGAAGTGTTTTTGTCAGAAAAGAATGTTGAATTTTTTTAATGCTTTTTCAGAATCAATTAAGTAGATCATGTGATTTTTCCCTTTTGATTTGTTAATGTGCTGTATTACATTAATTGATTTTCTTGTATTGAAGCATCCTTGCCCTCTTGGTATAAACCCTACTTGGTTGTGGTGTATAATTGTTTTAATGTGTTGTTGAATTTGATTTGTTAGTATTTTGTTGAGAATTTTATTCATTAGGGAGATTGGCCTGTAGTTTTCCTTTCTTATAGCGTCTCTACCTGGTTTTGTTATTAAAATGATACTGGCTTTATAAAATGAGTTAGGTAGTGTTCCTTTTTCCTCATTTTTTAGAAAAGTTTGAGCAGGATTGATGTTACTTCTTTTTGGAATTTTGATAAAATTCCCCTGTGGAGCCATCTGGCCCTGCGCTTCTCTTTGTAGGAAGAGTTTTGATGACTGATTAAATCTCTTTACTGGTGATTGGTTTGTTGAGAGCTTCTATTTCTTCCTGAGTCAGTGTACCTTGTTTGTGTGTTTCCAGGAATTTGTCCATTTCATCTAAATTGTCTAGTTTGTTGGCTATAGTTGTTCACAGTATTCTCTTATGATTTCTTTTATTTCTTCAGGGTCTGAGGTAATGCAACCCTTCACATTTCTGATTTTGTTATTTGCATCTTCTCTCTTTTTTCCTTTGTCAGTCTTACTAGTGGCCCATCAACTTTACTGATTTTCTCAAAGAACCAACTTTTGGTTTTACTGATTCCTTCTATTTTTCTTTGTTCTCCCATTCATTTAACTCTGCTTTAATCTTTGTTATTTCTCTTCTTCCATTTGCTTTGGGGTTAGTTTGCTGTTCTTTCTCAAGTTCCTCCAGGTGAGCAGTGAAGTCCTCAATTTTTGCTCTTTCTTATTTTTTAATATAGGCATTTATGGCAATAAATTTCCCTCTCAGCACAGCCTTTGCTGCATCCCATAAGTTCTGATATGTTGTATTCTCATTGTCATTTATCTCCAGATAGCTACTGATTTCTCTAGCAATTTCTTCTTTGACCCACTGGCTGTTTAAAAGTATGTTATTTAATTTCCATATATTTGTGAATGTTCTCATTCTTTTGTGGTTATTAACATACAGCTTCATTCCATTGTGGTCAGAGAAAATGCTTTGAATAATTTCAACATTTTTAAATTTATAAAGATCTGTTTTGTACTTCAGAATATGATCTATCCTGGAGAATGTTCCATGAGCCCTAGAGAAGAATGTATATCCTGGTGTTTTGGGGTGTGATAATCTATATATGCCTGTTAGGTCTAATTCACTTATCAAGTTGTTTAACTTCTCTGTTTCCTTGTTGGTCTTCTGTCTGGTTGTTCTATCTATAGAGGAGCGTGCTGTATTGAAGTCTCCTACTATTATTGTTGAAACACCTTTTGCTTCCTTCAGTTTTGCCAATGTCTCTCTCGTGTACTTTGGAGTTCCTTGATTGGGAGCATAAACATTTATGATTGTTATTTCTTCTTGATGAATAGTCCCATTTCTTAATATATAATATCCTTCTTTGTCTCTTATGATGTCTTTATCATTTGAAGTCTATTTTTTCTGATATTAGTATTGCTACTTCTGCTTTCTTTTGGTTACAACTTGCATGGAAAATCTTTTTTCCACCCTTACACTTTCAATCTATTTGTGTTCTTGTAGCTAAGATGAGTTTCTTGTAAGCAGAGATTATATATCATGTATATATATATACAACTGGATAATATATCTTAATCCATTCTGCCAATCTGCATCTTTTAATTGGTAAATTTAGTCCATTAACATTCAAAGTTATTACTGAAAAGGTGTTTCTTGAATCCCCCATCTTATCTTTTGGATTTTATTTGTCAGATCTATATGTTCTTTTCCCTCTTTCTCTTTTTAGCCTTTAAGTTATCCTTACTGGTACTCTTCAATACTGTGCCCTCCTCCAGATCTCCCTCTCCTGTCTCTTTTTTTTCAACTGGAGGAACTCCCTTTAGTATTTCTTGTAGGGTTAGTCTCTTGTTGACATATTCTTTCAGGATTTGTTTGTCTGTGAAAATTTTAATCTCTCCCTCAGTTTTAAAGGACAATTTTGCTGGGTACAGAATTCTTGGCTGAAGCTTTCTCTTTCAGGATCTTAAATATATCATACCATTGCCTTCTCACCTCCATAGTGCCAGTTGAGCAGTCTGAAATCAGTCTTATATGGTTCCACTTGCATATAGTAGATTGTTTTCCTCTTGCCACTTTCAGGATTTTCTGCTTCTCTTCAACATTTGACATATTGATCAGAATGTGCCTTGGGGAAGGCCTATTTGGATTTATTCTATTTGGAGTTTATTGAGCTTCTTTGATTTGCATATTTATGTCCTTTCGAAGGGTTGGGAAATTTTCCCCATTATATCCTCAACTAATCTTCCTAGCCTTTTATTCTTCTCTTCTCCTTCTGGGACACCAATGATTCTTATATTTGTGTTTTTTGTTTTGTGCATCATTTCCCTGAGATCCATTCAAATTTTTCCATCTTTTTGCCATTTGCTGTTTTGAGTGTTCAAAATCAATTGTCCTGTTCTTTAGTTCACGTATTCTTTCTTCTGCCTCTTCAAATCTGCTGTTGTGTGCCTTTAGTATTTTTTTTTTTCACATGGGCAGGCACCGGGAATTGAATCAGGTCTCTGGCATGGCAGTTGAGAACTCTGCCATTGAGCCACCATTGCCCGCCCTCTAGTATGTTTTTTATTTGGTCTACAGCATCTTCAATCTCTGTGATATCTTCTATTTTTCTATTTATTCTATCACATTCCTCTTTATGTTCTTCTAGTGTCTTCTTGATTTCCTTTATGTCATTAGCCATCCCACTGATTTTATTTAGTAGAGCTATATGAACATCTTTGATTGTTGTTTCAATGTCTTTGTCTCCTCTGGTGTTTTAATTTGGTCATTAGGCTGGGCTATATCTGTCTGCATCATGATATGTTTAGTGATCTTCTGCTGTCTTTGAGGCATGTAAATATCTGGATTGGTTTACTTTTTGGAAGTGATTTTCTTCAGTAGTCTACAGCCTTGTATTTGCAGGATGGATGAGGAGCAGGACACAGGGTGTGGGGTGAGTGCATCAGTGCAGTGATGTGTTGCAGCACAGGTTTAGGAGTATGCTGGGGATTCTATGCTGGTGCCTGTGAGCATGGGCACCCAGCAGCAGGGCAGGATATGGCTGTGCAGCTGTACAGGCTGGAGGGTGGGGCCCTGGTGTGCATTGGTCTAGGGGCAGTGCCCTTTGTGTACATGTACAGAGCTAGGGCAGCCACTTGGTGTTGTGCCTGGGGTCAGATGTGTCCTAGCTGTGCAGGTCAGTGCTTTCCCAGACCTGGGGGGCATGACTGGTGGCCATGAGCATGCACAGAACTGGGAGTTTATGGCACTGATGTATACAGGTACAGAGTTCAGGGAGGTCAGAGTGGGGCAGTGAGACTGTATAGGCTGGAGGCAGGTATAGCCTGGGTATGGCAGTAAGCACCTGCAGCCTTTATGCGATGGCAATTGTCTACAGGGGACAGGGACTGGGAGTTGGGGCTCAGGAAGTGTGGTGAGACTGTGCTTGTACAGGAGAGGTTGGGCTGGGGTGGGTATGGTGCCAGAGGGGTTAGTGGGCAGGGAAGGGTGGCGGGTGTTGGGGTTCAGGTGTGTGGGGTGTGGGGTGAGTTGCAGGTTGTGGGGGATTGTGCTGGTGAGGGTAGCACATTCATGGAATGTGGTGTGGCTTACTCCCTAGTCCCCATCTCCCCATCTATGCACTTCTGAGGGCCTCTGCCTTCCACATTAGGCTGTTTGCACCAGTTGTACTGTCTCTGGTTCTCTGCTTCTCTGTTCCTCAGCTTTTGCAACCAGGGTCACCCTATGTAATACAAAAGACTCTCCTGCATCATTTACACCCTAGAATCACCATCTTAGTCACCCTCCCATCCCTTCTGTAGCTGTTCCTTGGAGCAGGGTTGATCTCGATCTATCCTATTCTGCTGTCTTCCTGGAACCTCCATTACTCTTCTTTTGAACAAACATTTGGTTTCCAGTCTTCAAAATTTTCATCAAAAATCTTCTTGACAGCTTTAAAATGATTGCTGATAAGCTGTGGAAGATCGAACACATATGAGGGAATAGATATATATGTAGATGTAGATATAGAGTTACAGTATTTATGTAGGCATTTTTGTTCCCACACACAAATTATAGAGTTTTCAGAAAAAAATGTTTGCTAAATATTTTATGAGATTTTGTAAAATCTATTTTTATGGAATTGTTGATCTCACAGTGTTTGATATCTGTAGAAATGATTCAATAAAAGTCAGTTTATGATCAACCCCATAGTACAATGAAAGAAATTCCAATTTATCTATACACTGTGTTGACTTGATCTGCATGATATAAAAAAATGATTTCTTTTGAAAAGCTACCTACATTGCTAAGAATGACTGATCAATTCCTAGCCCTTGGTGTGAAACTTTTCATTTTTGCGAATATGATTGATTCTTTGAGTTTTTTAACCACCCAGATCCAGAGTGCAAAGAAGAAAGATCTCTGAAGCCCTTGTCTAGAAGTTTTTCCTTCAAATTTGAATATGTGGGAGATGAAGGCACTATGGATTTTTTTTTAATCTTAAGCCAGTTTTTCTTCATTTTTTTATACCAGTTGCCATTGTTCTTTATTTCTTGTGTGTTTTTAAATCAACAAATTGGTATAGAGGCAGTATGTGTGGAAAACAACATATATATAAGTTATATAATCATTTGACAAAGTCAGGTGCTAAGAAGATATAATTCACAGTTTTTATATTTTTAGTACAAAAATGAATTCAATTTTTGCTTCTAAGGAAATAGGTAGGGTGCTTTCATCAATCGCCATCAAGAAAACTGATGGTTAAAAGGAATAGTTGCATGTATCCCAGAAGATGTCATATATATATATCACTCATGCTTCCCATAATGTATGTGAAAAGATATCTCTGTGGGGAACTTACTGATTATTTTGTGGTTATGAAAGTACAATATTGGAAAAGCATTTTCTTATAATTTTGTAATTCACCTGAGCCCCTCTCATGGCATTTTTCTCTTTATAAATTTTTATGACCATGAAAGAAATTTTTCTTTTAAGCATTTATTCGCATGCAGTATCTTCTTAAATTTCATACAAATTGATTTAGGTACAGTTCCACTTCCTGGGCACTTACAAAGACAATGGATAAATACACAAAATAAATGATTCAAGTATTGAGACTGTGAATTAATGCATTTAATCTTGGGTATTAACTTTTTTAACTAGAGAAGTTTAATTAGATTTACAGAACCATCAGTCATAAATTACAGGGTTCCCGTATATCATCTCACCACCAATGCCATGCATTAGTGTGGATCATTTCTTACAATTGATAATAGTACATTTTTATAATTGTACTATTCATTAATTCCATGGTTTAACTTAGGGCTTGCTGTTTTGTATAGTATAGTTCCATGGATTTTTAAAAAATTTTATTATGTAACCATATATACAATCTCACATTACCACCTTTTAAACATCATGTTCAAATATAGATATTTCAGGGCTGTTAATTGCCTTCACAAAATTGTGCTACCATCACCACCATCCATTACCAAAACATTTCCATCATTCCAAATAGGAACCCTGTACAATTTAAGCCTTAACTGCCAATTCCCTCCCCCTCATCCCCTGGTAACCTTTATTCTACATTCTGACTCTGTGAGTCTGTTTATTCTAATTATTTTGAACCCATGAGATCATTCAATATTTGTCCTTTTGTGTCTGGCTTATTTCACTCAACATATTGTTTTCAAAGTTCATCCATGTTGTCATGTCTCAGAACTTCATTCTTGGGTACAGCTGAATAATATTTCATTGTATGTATATACCACTTTTTTTTTTTATCCATTCATTGGTTGATGGACAGTTGGGTTGCTTCCATCTTTTGTTAATAGTAGATAATTCTGCTATTAATATCCATGTGAAAATATCTGTTTTCAATTCTTTGCAGTATATACCTAGTGGTTAGATTACCAAGTCATATGGTAGTTCTATATTTAACTTTCTGAGAAACCACCAAACTATCTTCCACAGCAGCTGCATTATTTTGCATAGTCAGCAGCAATGAATGAGTGTACCTATTTCTCCACATTCTCTCCAACACTAGTAATTTTCCATTTTTAAATAGTAGCCATTTTAACAGGTGTGAAGTGGTGTCCCGTGGTTTTGATTTTTTTCTCTATTGGCTAATGATGTTGAGCATATTTTCATGTGCTTCCTGGCCATTTGTATATAATCTTTGGAGAGATGTCTTTTCAAGTTTTTTTTTACCCATTTTGTAATTGGCTTGTCTTTCTGTTGTTAAGTTGAAGGATTTCTATATATTTATTTGGTATATTAATTCTTTATCGGATATGTGGTTTCCAAATATTTTCTCCCAGTTTGTAGGCTGTTATTTTGCTTTCATGATTAAATCTCTTGAGAGACACAAGTTTTTAATGTTATTGAGGTCTCATTTCTCAATTTTTTCTATTGTTGCTTGTGTTGTTGGTGTAAAATCTAAGAAACCATTGCCTAACACAAGGTCTTGAAGATTCTTCCCTATGTTTTCTTCTAGGAGTTTGATAATTCTAGCTCAGCTATTAAGGTCTTGGTCCACTTTTAATTGATTTTTGTATTTGCTGTGAGGTAGGAATCCTCCTTCTTTTTTGCAAATAGAGAACCAGTTTTCCCAGCACCATTTGTTGAAGAGACTGTTCTTTCCCAATTAAGTTCTCTTTGCCACTTTGCCAAAAATCAGTTTGCTGTAAATGTGAAGGTTGATTTCTGAAACTCTCAATTCTCTTCTACTGGTCTATATGTCTGTCCTTGTACCAGTACCCTGCTGTTTTGATTACTGTGGCTTCATAGTAAGTTTTAAGATTGTGAAGCAAGAGTCCTCCACCTTCATTCTTTTTTTTCAAGGTGGCTTTAGCTATTTGGGGCCCCCTGTTGGTCATTCAATCTGACTTGGGGAATGGGCATGTTTATATAGGAGAGGACAAAGGGGCTCTGCTAGCTGTCTTCCTCACAGTCTGGAAGATTTCTAGAAGTGAGGGAAAGACATTTTGAAAGATGGGAGAGAGATCTTTCTGAGTTTGTGGAGGGGGTTGACACTTGCTTTATAAATACCTCAACAAAATCTACCAGTGTAATGGAAGGAATAACTAGGCAATTATAGTGGCTAAGGAGATTAAAAGGGTAAGCTAAGTGCCTCTTAAAAGAATAAGGAATTTATGCCTGAAAAGATGAAAGCTGAGAAGAAAGAAGAAATTTCAACATCATTAATCATATGGGTAATTTGAATTTAAATATACTCTGCACATTTTAGAATGAAAGATTGGAATGGTACCTGTGATCATTAAAGAAGTAAATTTAGGAAACTATCAAATGCTATATATCTAGAATGCATTTTTTGACTCTACATTGCATTTTACTAAGCTGCATGTAGACATTATTTAATTATCTTGCATTGATAGTGAGGGACATAATAAGAAATGCCCTATCAAATACGTTATTTTATTTATATAGACTATAGAGGACATTAAGTGTTTTTGAAAGACCTAAACCAAATTCATTACCAACCTATAGTAATTGTATCGAACCAAAGCATGTGGTTTGTTGATTGATGTGATAACCATATTTATACCTATCACTCATATTTGAAAATATTAATATTTTTCATTCTGTTTCAGATTTTTAAAGTTTAAATGAAGTAGAATATTACAGATAAAGTTGCAGTACTCTTTAGATACCTTTCTCAGACCATTTCCCTTTTTCCCGCCCCAGAGAGAATCATGATCATGAACTTTGTTTCTACCCTTCCAGGCTGTGTGTTGGTTTTAATATATTTTAATATACAATTTGTGATTTTAAATTGTATCATTCTGTAGCATATACTTTTTCATGCAACTTTTTGTTTCTGAGATATACCTATGTTAATATATTTAGTCCTAGTTTAATCCTGTTAACTGTTCTATACTATTCCATTACAGAAGTACACTACCATTTATCCATTCTTAGTGGTTGACTTTTTATTTTTTTTGTATGCTGTATGGCCAGGGTCACATTTCATTCTTTTTCCATGTGAGCATCCTGTTATCGCAGCACCATTTCTTGAATTTTTGTTTGTTTGTTCTCTTTCCTTGTTTCCTTGTTTGCTTTTTGGGAAGTGCATGGGCTGGGAATCAAACACAGGTCTCCTGCAAGTGGTTGACATTTAAGTTTTTCTCTTGCATGTGCACAGCTTTCTCTGTGGTACACCTAGAAAGGGAATTGCTGTATTGTAGGGTTTGTATATTTTCAAATTTCTCAGATTATTTTACTTTATAAGATATTTCAAACTTTGTTTTTTGATTTTTAACAATCTGGTGAATAATGTTTTAATTTGTATTCCCTTGATTACTTGTCTTGTTTATGAAAACATTTCCTACTCTGAGGTCATGAAGTAGTCTCACATACTGGGAAAGTAGAATTTTTAATGTGGGAATAGGGAGCAGCTAGTAAATAGCCAGGAACAGTACAGAACAACTGCTGGGGCCACATCAGTGACTGGACACACAATGTACACCAGTCTGAACAAGCTGGACCAGCTATCATCCAACCCAGAACCATGAGTCCCTCAAGCTGTGAAGCCAGCACCCTTCCCCCACAGGTTGCTTCCCAGAGGGGAAAGGAAAGAGACTTTACTAACAGCAAAGGGCTGAGTTCAACCAAGCTCCAATTGCGGAATTAATTAACAAATTCTGACTACTAAAAATAGACCCCCAGCTTAGCTGTACCTCAAGTAAAAGCTGAGGTTACTGGCTTTTGCCCCTGTGTAGAGGGGACAGGACTGACAGGAAAAAGAAAAAAAAAAAAACAGGTTTTTTTTTTTTATCAAACAGCAGAAAATACTTGAAAAGGTTGGGGCCCTGAAGGATAGGAGGGGGCGCGTAGGACCTGTAGATACATAGAGCAGCATACCAACTTAAGCTCTTGCTTGGCAAAACCAAGGAATGGTGTCTTGCTCTGAAAAGGATTTTTTTTTTCTTTTTTTTGTGACTGTGTTTCTATGGCTTGACTATTCTTTACATACAACTGCAAGCCTTCTCAGGCTCCAACTGCCCCAGGCTAGGGCAGAATCAAGCTTGTGTGAGAGCTTATCTGGAGGCTGTGCCTTCCCCAGCAGAGGGGTGGGGCCCAGCTCAGTTGGACTCCCTCCCTCAAGGAATTCAGACCCCAGGGTCTGGAAAACTGAAGCGATTAAAGCCAGACAACAACCTCTCCTCTGTTTCCACCACACCCCATCAGTTAAAGGTACCACATCACTTTATGCTGGTAGGACCCACAGGCAGACAAGTGCCACATACTGGGCAGGACAGGAAAAACACAGTCTAGAGGCTTCACAGGAAAGTCTTTCAACCTGCTGAGTTACATCCTCAGAGAAAACTGATGCAGGTGACTATTCCCTCATGAGAAGAGGCCAGTTTGGTCTTGGAAAACCTGACTGGGGTCTATAATATCTAAGTAGACCCTCCTAAGGGGGGAAAAGGCAGCATACAGGCAGGGCAAGAAACGAGAAAACAGGAACTAAAAATACTGATCTGTTAAACAAAACCTAAGCTAGAGGTCTAGAATAAGCCAAACTGAACGTCAAAGAACAGATAGACAACAAAGTCATCCAGCAGGAAAATCCTAGGTAAAAAACAATCTCCAGAATAAACTAACTAAGGATTTTAAATGTCTAGACACCAGCAAAAAATGATGAGCCATGCTAGGAAAATTGAAGATATGGCTCAGTCAAAGTAACAAACCAACAATTCAAATGAGATACAGGAATTGACACAATTAATTCAGGATGTTCAAACAGACATGGAAAATCTCGTCAAAAATCAAATCAATGAATTAAGGGAGGATATAAAGAAGGCAAGGGATGAACAAAAAGAAGAAATTGAAAGTCTGAAAAAACAAATCACAGAACTTATAAGAATGAAACACACAGTAGAAGAGAAAAAGAGAAAAAAAAGGAAACCTGAAATGTTAGATTTCAAGAGGCAGAGATAGAATTAGTGAACTGGAGGATGGGACATCTAAATCCAACAAGCAAAAGAACATATAGGGAAAAGAATGGAAAAATATGAGCAGGGACTCAGGGAATTGAATGACAACATTAAGCACACCAGTATACATGTTGTGGGTGTCCCAGAAGGAGATGAGAAAGGAAAAGGAGGAGAAAAACTAATGGAGGAAATTATTGCTAAAAATTTCCCAACTCTTAAGAAAGACTTAAAATTGCAGATCCAAGAATGCAGCGCACCCCAAATAGAATAGATCCAAATAGATGTACTCCAAGACCCTTATGAATCAGAATGTCAGATGTCAAAGAGAATTTTGAAAGCAGCAAGAGAAAAGCAATCCATCACATACAAGGGAAGCCTAATAAGACTAGGCATAGATTTCTCAGCAGAAACCATGGAGGTGAGAAGACAGTAGTATGATACATTTAAGATGCTAAAAGAGAAGAACTGCCAACCAAGAATTCTATATCCAGCAAAAATTATCCTTCAAAAATGAGGGGCAAATTAAAACATTTTCAGACAAAAAATCACTGATAGAATTTGTGACCAGGGACTAGCTCAGCAAGAAATACTAAAGGGAGCACTAGAGACAGATAGGAAAAGACAGCAGAGAGAGGTGTGGAGAAGAGTGTAGAAATGAAGACTATCCGTAAAGGTAAAAAGAAGAAAAATTAGATATGACATATAAAATCCAAAAAGCAAAATCATAGAAGAAAGTACTGCCCTTACAGTAATAATTCTAAATGTTAATGGATTCAACTCCCCAATCAAAAGACATAGACTAGCAGAATGGATTAAAAAACAGGACCCATCTATATGCTGTCTACAGGAGATGCATTTTAGACCCAAGGATAAACATAGGTTGAAAGTGAAAGGTTGGCAAAAGATATTTCATGCAAATAACAATCAGAAAAGAGCAGGAGTAGCTATACTAATATCCAACAAGTTAGACTTCAAATGTAAGACAATTAAAAGAGACAAAGAAGAACACTATGTATTAATAAAAGGAGCAATTCAGCAAGAAGCCATAATCATAAATATTTATGCACCAAGCCAGTGTGCTCCAAAATACATGAGGCAAACACTGAAAAGAGAAATAGACACATCTACCATAATGGTTGAAGACTTCAATTCCCTGCTCTCATCAATTGACAGAACATGTAGACAGAGGAACAATAAAGAAACAGGGAATTTGAATAATACAACAAACGAAGTAGGCTTAATAGACATTTATAGAACATTACACCCCACAACAGAATACACCTTTTTCTCAAGTGCTCATGGATCATTCTCAAGGATAGACCACAAAGCAAGTCTCAAATAGTTTTAAAAGATTGAAATCATTCAAAACACTTTCTCAGATCAAAAAGGAATGAAATTGGAAATCAATAATAGGCAGAGGGCCAGAAAATTCACAAATATATGGAGGCTCAACAACACACTCTTAAACAACCAGTGGGTCAAGGAAGAAATTACAAGAGAAATCAGTAAATATCTCAAGGCAAATGAAAATGAAAACACAACATTTCAAAATTTATGCAGGATGCAGCAAAGACAGTGCTAAGAGGGAAATTTATTGCCCTAAATGCCTATATCAAAAAAGAAAAAAAGAGCAAAAAAGAATTAACTGTTCACTTGGAAAAACTAGAGAAAACTGTTAGCAAACTAACCCCACAGCAAGCAAAAGGAAAGACATAACAAAGATTAGAGCAGAAATAAATGAAATTGAGAACATGAAAACAATTGAGAATATCAACAAAACCAGAAGCTGGTTCAATGAGAAAATCAATAAGATTGATGGACCCTTAGCAAGGTTGACAAAAAGAAGAAGAGAGAGGATGCAAATAAATAAAATAAAAAATGGAAGAGGACACATAACCACTACCCTGCAAAAATAAAGGAGGTAATGAGAGGATACTATAAACAACTTTATGCTAATAAACTATATAATGTAGATGAAATGGACAACTTCCTAGAAAGGCATGAACAACCAACATTGACTTGAGAAGAAATAGACGACCTCAACAAACCAATCACAAGCAAAGAAAATGAATTACTCATTAGAAGGTCCCAAAAAAGTAAAGTCCAGGACCAGATGGCTTCAACATGTGAATTCTACCAAACACTCAGGAAAGATTTAGTGCCAATCCTGCTCAAACTCTTCAAAAAAAATTGAAGAGGGAAGTCTACTTAACTCATTCTATGAAGCCAATATCACCCTCATACCAAAGCCAGACAAAGATACTACAAGAAAAGAGAATTATAGAGCAATCTCTCTAATGAATATAGATGCAAAAATCCTCAACAAAATTCTTACAAATTGAATCCAGCAGCACATTAAAAGAATTATACACCATGACCAAGTAGGATTCATCCCAGATATGCAAGAATGGTTCAACATAAGAAAATCAATTAATGTAATATACCACATTAACAAATCAAAGCAGAAAAATCACATGATCATGTTGATTGGTGCAGAAAAGTCATTTGACAGAATTCAACATCCTTTCTTGTTGAAAACAGTTCAAAAGATAGGAATAGAAGGGAACTTCCTCAACATGATAAAGGGAATATAGAAAAACCCTCAGCTAACACCATCCTCAATGGAGAAAAACTGAAAACTTTCCCCCTAAGATCAGGGACAAGACAAAGAGGTCCACTGTCACCATTGTTATTCCACATTGTGTTGGAAGTTCTAGCTAGAGCAATTAGACAAGAAAAAGAAATACAAGCCATCAAAATTGGAAAGGAAGAAATAAAACTCTCACTGTTTGCAGATGATATGATACTATATGTCAAAAAACCCAAAAGCTCCACAGAAAACTACTAGAGCTAATAAATGAGTCAGCAAAGTGGCAGGTTACAAGATCAACACTCAAAAATCTGTAGTGTTTCTATACACTAGTAATGAGCAATCTGAGGGGGAAATCAAGAAAAAAAATTACATTTAAATTGCAACCAAAAGAATAAAATATTTAGGAATAAATTTAACTAAGGATATAAAGACCTATACAAAGAAACCTACAAGAAATTGCTAAAAGAAATCACAGAAGACTTAAATAAATGGAAGGGCATACCGCTTTCATGGATTGGAAGACTAAATATAATTAAGATGTCAATTCTACCTAAATTGATTTATAGATTCAAAGCAATACCAATTAAAATCCCAAAAACTTACTTTTCAGAAATAGAAAAAACAATAACCAAATTTATCTGGAAGGGCAGGGTGCCCCGAATAGCTAAAAGTATCCTGAGAAACAATGAAGTCGGAGGTCTCACACTACCTGACTTTAAGGGGCATTACAAAGCTACAGTGGTCAAAACAGCATGGTACTGGCATAAAGATAGACATACTGACCAATGGAATCGAATAGAGTGTTCAGATATAGACCTTCTCATCTATGGATAGTTGCTCTTTGATAAGGCAGTCAAGCCAACTCACCTGGGACAAAATAGACTCTTCAATAAATGATGCCTGGAGAACTGGACATCCACATGCAAAAGAATGAAAGAGGATCCATATCTCACACCGTATATAAAAATTAACTCAAAATGGATCAAAGGTCTAAACATTAAATCTAAGACCATAAAACTTTTAGAAGAAAATGTTGTGAATTATCTTATAAATCTTATATTAGGAGGCTGTTTCCTAGATCTTACATGCAAAGCATGAGCATTGAAGAAGGAAATTGATAAATGGGAATGCCTCAAAATTACTCACTTTTGTGCATCAAAGAACTTTGTCAAGAAAGTAAAAAGTCACCCTACAAAATGAGAGACAATATTTGGAAACTATGTATCAGATAAGGGTCTGGTATCCAGAATATATAAAGAGATTGTTCAACTCAACAACAAAAAGATAAAAACCCAATTACAAAATGGGCAAAAGACATGAACAGACACTTCTCAGAAGAGAAAATACAAATGGCCAAATGGCACATGCAAAGATGCTCAACTTCCCTGGCTATTAGGGAAATGCAAATGAAAACCACAATGAGATATCATCTTACACCCACCAGAATGGCCATTATCTATAAAACAGAAAATGACAAGTGCTGAAGAGGATGTGGAGAAAGAGGCACACTTAACCACTGTTGATGGGAATGTCAAATGGTACAACTTCTGTGGAAGGCAGTTTGGCAGTTCCTCAGGAAGCTAAGTATAGAATTGCCGTATGATCCAGCAATACCATGCTAGGTATCTAGTCAGAGGACATGAAGGCAAGGACACAAATGGACATTTGCACACCAATGATCATAGCAGCATTATTTACAATTGCCAAGGGATAGAATCAGCCTAAATGTCCAACAGATGAGTTGCTAAGCAAGCTGTGGTATATACATACGATCAAATATTATGCAGCTGTAAGACAGAATAAAGTCATGAATCATGTAACAACATGGATGGACCTTGAGGACATTATGCTGAGTGAGATTAGCCAGAAACAAAAGGACAAATACTGTATGGTCTCTGATGTAAACTAACATTAATGAACGAACTTGGAGAATTTCAGTTAAGAACAGAGGCCATCAAGAGATAGAAATAGGGATATAGCTTTCACAATGAGACTCTGCGAATGTGGAAACCTTGTGTCTGATGCTCCTTTCAGCTACTATATCAACAAAAGAGTAGAACATATGGAATAAAAATAAATAATAGGGGGAACAAATGAAAAAATAAATTTAGTTTGAAATGCTAGTGATAAATGAAAGCAAGGGGTAAGGGGTATGGTATGTATAATCTTT